>CAXARA010000137.1:0-40727 GCA_963971135.1 Stenus bimaculatus
GTAGTTTTAAAATTTTTCGGTCGATTATTTTTAAAATTATACCAAAAAAACGTTTTTCTTAAAAATCAAACTAAAACTGCTGTAACTTTTTTATTTCTTTATAAAAAAATGTAAATTTTGTTTAAATAATATTATTTTCATGAAATCTAATTAGAAATGTAGTTTTAAAATTTTTCGGACGATTACTTTTAAAATTATATCAAAAAAACGTTATTTTTTAGAAATAATGCGTTTTTCTTAAAAATCAAACAAAAACTGCTGTAACTTTTTTATTTCTTTATAAAAAAATGTAAATTTTGTTTAAATAATTTTATTTTCATGAAATCTAATTAGAAATGTAGTTTTAAAATTTTTCGGTCGATTATTTTTAAAATTATACCAAAAAAACGTTTTTCTTAAAAATCAAACTAAAACTGCTGTAACTTTTTTATTTCTTTATAAAAAAATGTAAATTTTGTTTAAATAATATTATTTTCATGAAATCTAATTAGAAATGTAGTTTTAAAATTTTTCGGACGATTACTTTTAAAATTATATCAAAAAAACGTTATTTTTTAGAAATAATGCGTTTTTCTTAAAAATCAAACAAAAACTGCTGTAACTTTTTTATTTCTTTATAAAAAAATGTAAATTTTGTTTAAATAATTTTATTTTCATGAAATCTAATTAGAAATGTAGTTTTAAAATTTTTCGGTCGATTATTTTTAAAATTATACCAAAAAAACATTTTTCTTAAAAATCACACAAAAACTGCAGAAACTTTTTTATTTCTTTATAAAAAAATGTAAATTTTAATTAAATAATTTTATTTTCATGAAATCTAATTAGAAATGTAGTTTTAAAATTTTTCGGACGATTACTTTTAAAATTATATCAAAAAAACGTTATTTTTTAGAAATAATGCGTTTTTCTTAAAAATCAAACAAAAACTGCTGTAACTTTTTTATTTCTTTATAAAAAAATGTAAATTTTGTTTAAATAATTTTATTTTCATGAAATCTATTTAGAAATGTAGTTTTAAAATTTTTCGGTCGATTATTTTTAAAATTATACCAAAAAAACGTTTTTCTTAAAAATCAAACTAAAACTGCTATAACTTTTCTATTTCTTTATAAAAAAATGTAAATTTTGTTTAAATAATATTATTTTCATGAAATCTAATTAGAAATGTAGTTTTAAAATTTTTCGGACGATTACTTTTAAAATTATATCAAAAAAACGTTATTTTTTAGAAATAATGCGTTTTTCTTAAAAATCAAACAAAAACTGCTGTAACTTTTTTATTTCTTTATAAAAAAATGTAAATTTTGTTTAAATAATTTTATTTTCATGAAATCTAATTAGAAATGTAGTTTTAAAATTTTTCGGTCGATTATTTTTAAAATTATACCAAAAAAACGTTTTTCTTAAAAATCACACAAAAACTGCAGAAACTTTTTTATTTCTTTATAAAAAAATGTAAATTTTGTTTAAATAATTTTATTTTCATGAAATCTAATTAGAAATGTAGTTTTAAAATTTTTCGGACGATTACTTTTAAAATTATATCAAAAAAACGTTATTTTTTAGAAATAATGCGTTTTTCTTAAAAATCAAACAAAAACTGCTGTAACTTTTTTATTTCTTTATAAAAAAATGTAAATTTTGTTTAAATAATTTTATTTTCATGAAATCTAATTAGAAATGTAGTTTTAAAATTTTTCGGTCGATTATTTTTAAAATTATACCAAAAAAACGTTTTTCTTAAAAATCACACAAAAACTGCAGAAACTTTTTTATTTCTTTATAAAAAAATGTAAATTTTGTTTAAATAATATTATTTTCATGAAATCTAATTAGAAATGTAGTTTTAAAATTTTTCGGACGATTACTTTTAAAATTATATCAAAAAAACGTTATTTTTTAGAAATAATGCGTTTTTCTTAAAAATCAAACAAAAACTGCTGTAACTTTTTTATTTCTTTATAAAAAAATGTAAATTTTGTTTAAATAATTTTATTTTCATGAAATCTAATTAGAAATGTAGTTTTAAAATTTTTCGGTCTAATATTTTTAAAATTATACCAAAAAAACGTTTTTCTTAAAAATCAAACTAAAACTGCTGTAACTTTTTTATTTCTTTATAAAAAAATGTAAATTTTGTTTAAATAATATTATTTTCATGAAATCTAATTAGAAATGTAGTTTTAAAATTTTTCGGACGATTACTTTTAAAATTATATCAAAAAAACGTTATTTTTTAGAAATAATGCGTTTTTCTTAAAAATCAAACAAAAACTGCTGTAACTTTTTTATTTCTTTATAAAAAAATGTAAATTTTGTTTAAATAATTTTATTTTCATGAAATCTAATTAGAAATGTAGTTTTAATATTTTTCGGTCGATTATTTTTAAAATTATACCAAAAAAACGTTTTTCTTAAAAATCACACAAAAACTGCAGAAACTTTTTTATTTCTTTATAAAAAAATGTAAATTTTGTTTAAATAATTTTATTTTCATGAAATCTAATTAGAAATGTAGTTTTAAAATTTTTCGGACGATTACTTTTAAAATTATATCAAAAAAACGTTATTTTTTAGAAATAATGCGTTTTTCTTAAAAATCAAACAAAAACTGCTGTAACTTTTTTATTTCTTTATAAAAAAATGTAAATTTTGTTTAAATAATTTTATTTTCATGAAATCTAATTAGAAATGTAGTTTTAAAATTTTTCGGTCGATTATTTTTAAAATTATACCAAAAAAACGTTTTTCTTAAAAATCACACAAAAACTGCAGAAACTTTTTTATTTCTTTATAAAAAAATGTAAATTTTGTTTAAATAATTTTATTTTCATGAAATCTAATTAGAAATGTAGTTTTAAAATTTTTCGGACGATTACTTTTAAAATTATATCAAAAAAACGTTATTTTTTAGAAATAATGCGTTTTTCTTAAAAATCAAACAAAAACTGCTGTAACTTTTTTATTTCTTTATAAAAAAATGTAAATTTTGTTTAAATAATTTTATTTTCATGAAATCTAATTAGAAATGTAGTTTTAAAATTTTTCGGTCGATTATTTTTAAAATTATACCAAAAAAACGTTTTTCTTAAAAATCAAACTAAAACTGCTGTAACTTTTTTATTTCTTTATAAAAAAATGTAAATTTTGTTTAAATAATATTATTTTCATGAAATCTAATTAGAAATGTAGTTTTAAAATTTTTCGGGCGATTATTTTTAAAATTATACCAAAAAAACGTTTTTCTTAAAAATCAAACTAAAACTGCTGTAACTTTTTTATTTCTTTATAAAAAAATGTAAATTTTGTTTAAATAATTTTATTTTCATGATTATTTTTAAAATTATACCAAAAAAACGTTTTTCTTAAAAATCAAACTAAAACTGCTGTAACTTTTTTATTTCTTTATAAAAAAATGTAAATTTTGTTTAAATAATTTTATTTTCATGAAATCTAATTAGAAATGTAGTTTTAAAATTTTTCGGTCGATTATTTTTAAAATTATACCAAAAAAACGTTTTTCTTAAAAATCACACAAAAACTGCAGAAACTTTTTTATTTCTTTATAAAAAAATGTAAATTTTGTTTAAATAATTTTATTTTCATGAAATCTAATTAGAAATGTAGTTTTAAAATTTTTCGGACGATTACTTTTAAAATTATATCAAAAAAACGTTATTTTTTTAGAAATAATGCGTTTTTCTTAAAAATCAAACAAAAACTGATGTAACTTTCTTATTTCTTTATAAAAAAATGTAAATTTTGTTTAAATAATTTTATTTTCATGATTATTTTTAAAATTATACCAAAAAAACGTTTTTCTTAAAAATCAAACTAAAACTGCTGTAACTTTTTTATTTCTTTATAAAAAAATGTAAATTTTGTTTAAATAATTTTATTTTCATGAAATCTAATTAGAAATGTAGTTTTAAAATTTTTCGGTCGATTATTTTTAAAATTATACCAAAAAAACGTTTTTCTTAAAAATCACACAAAAACTGCAGAAACTTTTTTATTTCTTTATAAAAAAATGTAAATTTTGTTTAAATAATTTTATTTTCATGAAATCTAATTAGAAATGTAGTTTTAAAATTTTTCGGACGATTACTTTTAAAATTATATCAAAAAAACGTTATTTTTTAGAAATAATGCGTTTTTCTTAAAAATCAAACAAAAACTGCTGTAACTTTTTTATTTCTTTATAAAAAAATGTAAATTTTGTTTAAATAATTTTATTTTCATGAAATCTAATTAGAAATGTAGTTTCAAAATTTTTCGGTCAATTATTTTTAAAATTATACCAAAAAAACGTTTTTCTTAAAAATCACACAAAAACTGCAGAAACTTTTTTTTCTTTATAAAAAAATGTAAATTTTGTTTAAATAATATTATTTTCATGAAATCTAATTAGAAATCTAGTTTTAAAATTTTTCGGATAATTACTTTTAAAATTATATCAAAAAAACGTTATTTTTTAGAAATAATGCGTTTTTCTTAAAAATCAAACAAAAACTGCTGTAACTTTTTTATTTCTTTATAAAAAAATGTAAATTTTGTTTAAATAATTTTATTTTCATGAAATCTAATTAGAAATGTAGTTTTAAAATTTTTCGGTCGATTATTTTTAAAATTATACCAAAAAAACGTTTTTCTTAAAAATCAAACTAAAACTGCTGTAACTTTTTTATTTCTTTATAAAAAAATGTAAATTTTGTTTAAATAATATTATTTTCATGAAATCTAATTAGAAATGTAGTTTTAAAATTTTTCGGACGATTACTTTTAAAATTATATCAAAAAAACGTTATTTTTTAGAAATAATGCGTTTTTCTTAAAAATCAAACAAAAACTGCTGTAACTTTTTTATTTCTTTATAAAAAAATGTAAATTTTGTTTAAATAATTTTATTTTCATGAAATCTAATTAGAAATGTAGTTTTAAAATTTTTCGGTCGATTATTTTTAAAATTATACCAAAAAAACGTTTTTCTTAAAAATCACACAAAAACTGCAGAAACTTTTTTATTTCTTTATAAAAAAATGTAAATTTTGTTTAAATAATTTTATTTTCATGAAATCTAATTAGAAATGTAGTTTTAAAATTTTTCGGACGATTACTTTTAAAATTATATCAAAAAAACGTTATTTTTTAGAAATAATGCGTTTTTCTTAAAAATCAAACAAAAACTGCTGTAACTTTTTTATTTCTTTATAAAAAAATGTAAATTTTGTTTAAATAATTTTATTTTCATGAAATCTAATTAGAAATGTAGCTTTAAAATTTTTCGGTCGATTATTTTTAAAATTATACCAAAAAAACGTTTTTCTTAAAAATCACACAAAAACTGCAGAAACTTTTTTATTTCTTTATAAAAAAATGTAAATTTTGTTTAAATAATATTATTTTCATGAAATCTAATTAGAAATGTAGTTTTAAAATTTTTCGGACGATTACTTTTAAAATTATATCAAAAAAACGTTATTTTTTAGAAATAATGCGTTTTTCTTAAAAATCAAACAAAAACTGCTGTAACTTTTTTATTTCTTTATAAAAAAATGTAAATTTTGTTTAAATAATTTTATTTTCATGAAATCTAATTAGAAATGTAGTTTTAAAATTTTTCGGTCGATTATTTTTAAAATTATACCAAAAAAACGTTTTTCTTAAAAATCAAACTAAAACTGCTGTAACTTTTTTATTTCTTTATAAAAAAATGTAAATTTTGTTTAAATAATATTATTTTCATGAAATCTAATTAGAAATGTAGTTTTAAAATTTTTCGGACGATTACTTTTAAAATTATATCAAAAAAACGTTATTTTTTAGAAATAATGCGTTTTTCTTAAAAATCAAACAAAAACTGCTGTAACTTTTTTATTTCTTTATAAAAAAATGTAAATTTTGTTTAAATAATTTTATTTTCCTGAAATCTAATTAGAAATGTAGTTTTAAAATTTTTCGGTCGATTATTTTTAAAATTATACCAAAAAAACGTTTTTCTTAAAAATCACACAAAAACTGCAGAAACTTTTTTATTTCTTTATAAAAAAATGTAAATTTTGTTTAAATAATATTATTTTCATGAAATCTAATTAGAAATGTAGTTTTAAAATTTTTCGGACGATTACTTTTAAAATTATATCAAAAAAACGTTATTTTTTAGAAATAATGCGTTTTTCTTAAAAATCAAACAAAAACTGCTGTAACTTTTTTATTTCTTTATAAAAAAATGTAAATTTTGTTTAAATAATATTATTTTCATGAAATCTAATTAGAAATGTAGTTTTAAAATTTTTCGGACGATTACTTTTAAAATTATATCAAAAAAACGTTATTTTTTAGAAATAATGCGTTTTTCTTAAAAATCAAACAAAAACTGCTGTAACTTTTTTATTTCTTTATAAAAAAATGTAAATTTTGTTTAAATAATTTTATTTTCATGAAATCTAATTAGAAATGTAGTTTTAAAATTTTTCGGTCGATTATTTTTAAAATTATACCAAAAAAACGTTTTTCTTAAAAATCAAACTAAAACTGCTGTAACTTTTTTATTTCTTTATAAAAAAATGTAAATTTTGTTTAAATAATATTATTTTCATAAAATCTAATTAGAAATGTAGTTTTAAAATTTTTCGGACGATTACTTTTAAAATTATATCAAAAAAACGTTATTTTTTAGAAATAATGCGTTTTTCTTAAAAATCAAACAAAAACTGCTGTAACTTTTTTATTTCTTTTTAAAAAAATGTAAATTTTGTTTAAATAATTTTATTTTCATGAAATCTAATTAGAAATGTAGTTTTAAAATTTTTCGGTCGATTATTTTTAAAATTATACCAAAAAAACGTTTTTCTTAAAAATCAAACTAAAACTGCTGTAACTTTTTTATTTCTTTATAAAAAAATGTAAATTTTGTTTAAATAATATTATTTTCATGAAATCTAATTAGAAATGTAGTTTTAAAATTTTTCGGACGATTACTTTTAAAATTATATCAAAAAAACGTTATTTTTTAGAAATAATGCGTTTTTCTTAAAAATCAAACAAAAACTGCTGTAACTTTTTTATTTCTTTATAAAAAAATGTAAATTTTGTTTAAATAATTTTATTTTCATGAAATCTAATTAGAAATGTAGTTTTAAAATTTTTCGGTCGATTATTTTTAAAATTATACCAAAAAAACCTTTTTCTTAAAAATCAAACTAAAACTGCTGTAACTTTTTTATTTCTTTATAAAAAAATGTAAATTTTGTTTAAATAATATTATTTTCATGAAATGTAATTAGAAATGTAGTTTTAAAATTTTTCGGACGATTACTTTTAAAATTATATCAAAAAAACGTTATTTTTTAGAAATAATGCGTTTTTCTTAAAAATCAAACAAAAACTGCTGTAACTTTTTTATTTCTTTATAAAAAAATGTAAATTTTGTTTAAATAATTTTATTTTCATGAAATCTAATTAGAAATGTAGTTTTAAAATTTTTCGGTCGATTATTTTTAAAATTATACCAAAAAAACGTTTTTCTTAAAAATCAAACTAAAACTGCTGTAACTTTTTTATTTCTTTATAAAAAAATGTAAATTTTGTTTAAATAATATTATTTTCATGAAATCTAATTAGAAATGTAGTTTTAAAATTTTTCGGACGATTACTTTTAAAATTATATCAAAAAAACGTTATTTTTTAGAAATAATGCGTTTTTCTTAAAAATCAAACAAAAACTGCTGTAACTTTTTTATTTCTTTATAAAAAAATGTAAATTTTGTTTAAATAATTTTATTTTCATGAAATCTAATTAGAAATGTAGTTTTAAAATTTTTCGGTCGATTATTTTTAAAATTATACCAAAAAAACGTTTTTCTTAAAAATCAAACTAAAACTGCTGTAACTTTTTTATTTCTTTATAAAAAAATATAAATTTTGTTTAAATAATATTATTTTCAGGAAATCTAATTAGAAATGTAGTTTTAAAATTTTTCGGACGATTACTTTTAAAATTATATCAAAAAAACGTTATTTTTTAGAAATAATGCGTTTTTCTTAAAAATCAAACAAAAACTGCTGTAACTTTTTTATTTCTTTATAAAAAAATGTAAATTTTGTTTAAATAATTTTATTTTCATGAAATCTAATTAGAAATGTAGTTTTAAAATTTTTCGGTCGATTATTTTTAAAATTATACCAAAAAAACGTTTTTCTTAAAAATCAAACTAAAACTGCTGTAACTTTTTTATTTCTTTATAAAAAAATGTAAATTTTGTTTAAATAATATTATTTTCATGAAATCTAATTAGAAATGTAGTTTTAAAATTTTTCGGACGATTACTTTTAAAATTATATCAAAAAAACGTTATTTTTTAGAAATAATGCGTTTTTCTTAAAAATCAAACAAAAACTGCTGTAACTTTTTTATTTCTTTATAAAAAAATGTAAATTTTGTTTAAATAATTTTATTTTCATGAAATCTAATTAGAAATGTAGTTTTAAAATTTTTCGGTCGATTATTTTTAAAATTATACCAAAAAAACGTTTTTCTTAAAAATCAAACTAAAACTGCTGTAACTTTTTTATTTCTTTATAAAAAAATGTAAATTTTGTTTAAATAATATTATTTTCATGAAATCTAATTAGAAATGTAGTTTTAAAATTTTTCGGACGATTACTTTTAAAATTATATCAAAAAAACGTTATTTTTTAGAAATAATGCGTTTTTCTTAAAAATCAAACAAAAACTGCTGTAACTTTTTTATTTCTTTATAAAAAAATGTAAATTTTGTTTAAATAATTTTATTTTCATGAAATCTAATTAGAAATGTAGTTTTAAAATTTTTCGTTCGATTATTTTTAAAATTATACCAAAAAAACGTTTTTCTTAAAAATCACACAAAAACTGCAGAAACTTTTTTATTTCTTTATAAAAAAATGTAAATTTTGTTTAAATAATTTTATTTTCATGAAATCTAATTAGAAATGTAGTTTTAAAATTTTTCGGACGATTACTTTTAAAATTATATCAAAAAAACGTTATTTTTTAGAAATAATGCGTTTTTCTTAAAAATCAAACAAAAACTGCTGTAACTTTTTTATTTCTTTATAAAAAAATGTAAATTTTGTTTAAATAATTTTATTTTCATGAAATCTAATTAGAAATGTAGTTTTAAAATTTTTCGGTCGATTATTTTTAAAATTATACCAAAAAAACGTTTTTCTTAAAAATCAAACTAAAACTGCTGTAACTTTTTTATTTCTTTATAAAAAAATGTAAATTTTGTTTAAATAATATTATTTTCATGAAATCTAATTAGAAATGTAGTTTTAAAATTTTTCGGACGATTACTTTTAAAATTATATCAAAAAAACGTTATTTTTTAGAAATAATGCGTTTTTCTTAAAAATCAAACAAAAACTGCTGTAACTTTTTTATTTCTTTATAAAAAAATGTAAATTTTGTTTAAATAATTTTATTTTCATGAAATCTAATTAGAAATGTAGTTTTAAAATTTTTCGGTCGATTATTTTTAAAATTATACCAAAAAAACGTTTTTCTTAAAAATCACACAAAAACTGCAGAAACTTTTTTATTTCTTTATATAAAAATGTAAATTTTGTTTAAATAATTTTATTTTCATGAAATCTAATTAGAAATGTAGTTTTAAATTTTTCGGACGATTACTTTTAAAATTATATCAAAAAAACGTTATTTTTTAGAAATAATGCGTTTTTCTTAAAAATCAAACAAAAACTGCTGTAACTTTTTTATTTCTTTATAAAAAAATGTAAATTTTGTTTAAATAATTTTATTTTCATGAAATCTAATTAGAAATGTAGTTTTAAAATTTTTCGGTCGATTATTTTTAAAATTATACCAAAAAAACGTTTTTCTTAAAAATCACACAAAAACTGCAGAAACTTTTTTATTTCTTTTATAAAAAAATGTAAATTTTGTTTAAATAATTTTATTTTCATGAAATCTAATTAGAAATTTAGTTTTAAAATTTTTCGGTCGATTATTTTTAAAATTATACCAAAAAAACGTTTTTCTTAAAAATCAAACTAAAACTGCTGTAACTTTTTTATTTCTTTATAAAAAAATGTAAATTTTGTTTAAATAATATTATTTTCATGAAATCTAATTAGAAATGTAGTTTTAAAATTTTTCGGACGATTACTTTTAAAATTATATCAAAAAAACGTTATTTTTTAGAAATAATGCGTTTTTCTTAAAAATCAAACAAAAACTGCTGTAACTTTTTTATTTCTTTATAAAAAAATGTAAATTTTGTTTAAATAATTTTATTTTCATGAAATCTAATTAGAAATGTAGTTTTAAAATTTTTCGGTCGATTATTTTTAAAATTATACCAAAAAAACGTTTTTCTTAAAAATCACACAAAAACTGCAGAAACTTTTTTATTTCTTTATAAAAAAATGTAAATTTTGTTTAAATAATTTTATTTTCATGAAATCTAATTAGAAATGTAGTTTTAAAATTTTTCGGACGATTACTTTTAAAATTATATCAAAAAAACGTTATTTTTTAGAAATAATGCGTTTTTCTTAAAAATCAAACAAAAACTGCTGTAACTTTTTTATTTCTTTATAAAAAAATGTAAATTTTGTTTAAATAATTTTATTTTCATGAAATCTAATTAGAAATGTAGTTTTAAAATTTTTCGGTCGATTATTTTTAAAATTATACCAAAAAAAACGTTTTTCTTAAAAATCAAACTAAAACTGCTGTAACTTTTTTATTTCTTTATAAAAAAATGTAAATTTTGTTTAAATAATATTATTTTCATGAAATCTAATTAGAAATGTAGTTTTAAAATTTTTCGGACGATTACTTTTAAAATTATATCAAAAAAACGTTATTTTTTAGAAATAATGCGTTTTTCTTAAAAATCAAACAAAAACTGCTGTAACTTTTTTATTTCTTTATAAAAAAATGTAAATTTTGTTTAAATAATTTTATTTTCATGAAATCTAATTAGAAATGTAGTTTTAAAATTTTTCGGTCGATTATTTTTAAAATTATACCAAAAAAACGTTTTTCTTAAAAATCACACAAAAACTGCAGAAACTTTTTTATTTCTTTATAAAAAAATGTAAATTTTGTTTAAATAATTTTATTTTCATGAAATCTAATTAGAAATGTAGTTTTAAAATTTTTCGGACGATTACTTTTAAAATTATATCAAAAAAACGTTATTTTTTAGAAATAATGCGTTTTTCTTAAAAATCAAACAAAAACTGCTGTAACTTTTTTATTTCTTTATAAAAAATGTAAATTTTGTTTAAATAATTTTATTTTCATGAAATCTAATTAGAAATGTAGTTTTAAAATTTTTCGGTCGATTATTTTTAAAATTATACCAAAAAAAACGTTTTTCTTAAAAATCAAACTAAAACTGCTGTAACTTTTTTATTTCTTTATAAAAAAATGTAAATTTTGTTTAAATAATATTATTTTCATGAAATCTAATTAGAAATGTAGTTTTAAAATTTTTCGGACGATTACTTTTAAAATTATATCAAAAAAACGTTATTTTTTAGAAATAATGCGTTTTTCTTAAAAATCAAACAAAAACTGCTGTAACTTTTTTATTTCTTTATAAAAAAATGTAAATTTTGTTTAAATAATTTTATTTTCATGAAATCTAATTAGAAATGTAGTTTTAAAATTTTTCGGTCGATTATTTTTAAAATTATACCAAAAAAACGTTTTTCTTAAAAATCACACAAAAACTGCAGAAACTTTTTTATTTCTTTATAAAAAAATGTAAATTTTGTTTAAATAATTTTATTTTTATGAAATCTAATTAAAAATGTAGTTTTAAAATTTTTCGGACGATTACTTTTAAAATTATATCAAAAAAAACGTTATTTTTTAGAAATAATGCGTTTTTCTTAAAAATCAAACAAAAACTGCTGTAACTTTTTTATTTCTTTATAAAAAAATGTAAATTTTGTTTAAATAATTTTATTTTCATGAAATCTAATTGGAAATGTAGTTTTAAAATTTTTCGGTCGATTATTTTTAAAATTATACCAAAAAAACGTTTTTCTTAAAAATCACACAAAAACTGCAGAAACTTTTTTATTTCTTTATAAAAAAATGTAAATTTTGTTTAAATAATATTATTTTCATGAAATCTAATTAGAAATGTAGTTTTAAAATTTTTCGGACGATTACTTTTAAAATTATATCAAAAAAACGTTATTTTTTAGAAATAATGCGTTTTTCTTAAAAATCAAACAAAAACTGCTGTAACTTTTTTATTTCTTTATAAAAAAATGTAAATTTTGTTTAAATAATTTTATTTTCATGAAATCTAATTAGAAATGTAGTTTTAAAATTTTTCGGTCGATTATTTTTAAAATTATACCAAAAAAACATTTTTCTTAACAATCAAACTAAAACTGCTGTAACTTTTTTATTTCTTTATAAAAAAATGTAAATTTTGTTTAAATAATATTATTTTCATGAAATCTAATTAGAAATGTAGTTTTAAAATTTTTCGGACGATTACTTTTAAAATTATATCAAAAAAACGTTATTTTTTAGAAATAATGCGTTTTTCTTAAAAATCAAACAAAAACTGCTGTAACTTTTTTATTTCTTTATAAAAAAATGTAAATTTTGTTTAAATAATTTTATTTTCATGAAATCTAATTAGAAATGTAGTTTTAAAATTTTTCGGTCGATTATTTTTAAAATTATACCAAAAAAACGTTTTTCTTAAAAATCACACAAAAACTGCAGAAACTTTTTTATTTCTTTATAAAAGAATGTAAATTTTGTTTAAGTAATATTATTTTCATGAAATCTAATTAGAAATGTAGTTTTAAAATTTTTCGGACGATTACTTTTAAAATTATATCAAAAAAACGTTATTTTTTAGAAATAATGCGTTTTTCTTAAAAATCAAACAAAAACTGCTGTAACTTTTTTATTTCTTTATAAAAAAATGTAAATTTTGTTTAAATAATTTTATTTTCATGAAATCTAATTAGAAATGTAGTTTTAAAATTTTTCGGTCGATTATTTTTAAAATTATACCAAAAAAACGTTTTTCTTAAAAATCACACAAAAACTGCAGAAACTTTTTTATTTCTTTATAAAAAAATGTAAATTTTGTTTAAATAATATTATTTTCATGAAATCTAATTAGAAATGTAGTTTTAAAATTTTTCGGACGATTACTTTTAAAATTATATCAAAAAAACGTTATTTTTTAGAAATAATGCGTTTTTCTTAAAAATCAAACAAAAACTGCTGTAACTTTTATATTTCTTTATAAAAAAATGTAAATTTTGTTTAAATAATATTATTTTTATGAAATCTAATTAGAAATGTAGTTTTAAAATTTTTCGGACGATTACTTTTAAAATTATATCAAAAAAACGTTATTTTTTAGAAATAATGCGTTTTTCTTAAAAATCAAACAAAAACTGCTGTAACTTTTTTATTTCTTTATAAAAAAATGTAAATTTTGTTTAAATAATTTTATTTTCATGAAATCTAATTAGAAATGTAGTTTTAAAATTTTTCGGTCGATTATTTTTAAAATTATACCAAAAAAACGTTTTTCTTAAAAATCACACAAAAACTGCAGAAACTTTTTTATTTCTTTATAAAAAAATGTAAATTTTGTTTAAATAATATTATTTTCATGAAATCTAATTAGAAATGTAGTTTTAAAATTTTTCGGTCGATTATTTTTAAAATTATACCAAAAAAACGTTTTTCTTAAAAATCACACAAAAACTGCAGAAACTTTTTTATTTCTTTATAAAAAAATGTAAATTTTGTTTAAATAATTTTATTTTCATGAAATCTAATTAGAAATGTAGTTTTAAAATTTTTCGGACGATTACTTTTAAAATTATATCAAAAAAACGTTATTTTTTAGAAATAATGCGTTTTTCTTAAAAATCAAACAAAAACTGCTGTAACTTTTTTATTTCTTTATAAAAAAATGTAAATTTTGTTTAAATAAATTTATTTTCATGAAATCTAATTAGAAATGTAGTTTTAAAATTTTTCGGTCGATTATTTTTAAAATTATACCAAAAAAACGTTTTTCTTAAAAATCAAACTAAAACTGCTGTAACTTTTTTATTTCTTTATAAAAAAATGTAAATTTTGTTTAAATAATATTATTTTCATGAAATCTAATTAGAAATGTAGTTTTAAAATTTTTCGGACGATTACTTTTAAAATTATATCAAAAAAACGTTATTTTTTAGAAATAATGCGTTTTTCTTAAAAATCAAACAAAAACTGCTGTAACTTTTTTATTTCTTTATAAAAAAATGTAAATTTTGTTTAAATAATATTATTTTCATGAAATCTAATTAGAAATGTAGTTTTAAAATTTTTCGGACGATTACTTTTAAAATTATATCAAAATACGTAATTTTTTAGAAATAATGCGTTTTTCTTAAAAATCAAACAAAAACTGCTGTAACTTTTTTATTTCTTTATAAAAAAATGTAAATTTTGTTTAAATAATTTTATTTTCATGAAATCTAATTAGAAATGTAGTTTTAAAATTTTTCGGTCGATTATTTTTAAAATTATACCAAAAAAACATTTTTCTTAAAAATCAAACTAAAACTGCTGTAACTTTTTTATTTCTTTATAAAAAAATGTAAATTTTGTTTAAATAATATTATTTTCATGAAATCTAATTAGAAATGTAGTATTAAAATTTTTCGGATGATTACTTTTAAAATTATATCAAAAAAACGTTATTTTTTAGAAATAATGCGTTTTTCTTAAAAATCAAACAAAAACTGCTGTAACTTTTTTATTTCTTTATAAAAAAATGTAAATTTTGTTTAAATAATTTTATTTTCATGAAATCTAATTAGAAATGTAGTTTTAAAATTTTTCGGTCGATTATTTTTAAAATTATACCAAAAAAACGTTTTTCTTAAAAATCACACAAAAACTGCAGAAACTTTTTTATTTCTTTATAAAAAAATGTAAATTTTGTTTAAATAATTTTATTTTCATGAAATCTAATTAGAAATGTAGTTTTAAAATTTTTCGGACGATTACTTTTAAAATTATATCAAAAAAACGTTATTTTTTAGAAATAATGCGTTTTTCTTAAAAATCAAACAAAAACTGCTATAACTTTTTTATTTCTTTATAAAAAAATGTAAATTTTGTTTAAATAATTTTATTTTCATGAAATCTAATTAGAAATGTAGTTTTAAAATTTTTCGGTCGATTATTTTTAAAATTATACCAAAAAAACGTTTTTCTTAAAAATCACACAAAAACTGCAGAAACTTTTTTATTTTTTTATAAAAAAATGTAAATTTTGTTTAAATAATTTTATTTTCATGAAATCTAATTAGAAATGTAGTTTTAAAATTTTTCGGACGATTACTTTTAAAATTATATCAAAAAAACGTTATTTTTTAGAAATAATGCGTTTTTCTTAAAAATCAAACAAAAACTGCTGTAACTTTTTTATTTCTTTATAAAAAAATGTAAATTTTGTTTAAATAATTTTATTTTCATGAAATCTAATTAGAAATGTAGTTTTAAAATTTTTCGGTCGATTATTTTTAAAATTATACCAAAAAACGTTTTTCTTAAAAATCACACAAAAACTGCAGAAACTTTTTTATTTCTTTATAAAAAAATGTAAATTTTGTTTAAATAATATTATTTTCATGAAATCTAATTAGAAATGTAGTTTTAAAATTTTTCGGACGATTACTTTTAAAATTATATCAAAAAAACGTTATTTTTTAGAAATAATGCGTTTTTCTTAAAAATCAAACAAAAACTGCTGTAATTTTTTTATTCTTTATAAAAAAATGTAAATTTTGTTTAAATAATATTATTTTCATGAAATCTAATTAGAAATGTAGTTTTAAAATTTTTCGACGATTACTTTTAAAATTATATCAAAAAAACGTTATTTTTTAGAAATAATGCGTTTTTCTTAAAATCAAACAAAAACTGCTGTAACTTTTTTATTTCTTTATAAAAAAATGTAAATTTTGTTTAAATAATTTTATTTTCATGAAATCTAATTAGAAATGTAGTTTTAAAATTAATCGGTCGATTATTTTTAAAATTATACAAAAAAAACGTTTTTCTTAAAAATGACACAAAAACTGCAGAAACTTTTTTATTTCTTTATAAAAAAAATGTAAATTTTGTTTAAATAATATTATTTTCATGAAATCTAATTAGAAATGTAGTTTTAAAATTTTTCGGACGATTACTTTTAAAATTATATCAAAAAAAACGTTATTTTTAGAAATAATGCGTTTTTCTTAAAAATCAAACAAAAACTGCTGTAACTTTTTTATTTCTTTATAAAAAAATGTAAATTTTGTTTAAATAATTTTATTTTCATGAAATCTAATTAGAAATGTAGTTTTAAAATTTTTCGGTCGATTATTTTTAAAATTATACCAAAAAAACGTTTTTCTTAAAAATCAAACTAAAACTGCTGTAACTTTTTTATTTCTTTATAAAAAATGTAAATTTTGTTTAAATAATATTATTTTCATGAAATCTAATTAGAATGTAGTTTTAAAATTTTTCGGACGATTACTTTTAAAATTATATCAAAAAAACGTTATTTTTTAGAAATAATGCGTTTTTCTTAAAAATCAAACAAAAACTGCTGTAACTTTTTTATTTCTTTATAAAAAAATGTAAATTTTGTTTAAATAATTTTATTTTCATAAAATCTAATTAGAAATGTAGTTTTAAAATTTTTCGGTCGATTATTTTTAAAATTATACCAAAAAAACGTTTTTCTTAAAAATCACACAAAAACTGCAGAAACTTTTTTATTTCTTTATTAAAAAATGTAAATTTTGTTTAAATAATATTATTTCATGAAATCTAATTAGAAATGTAGTTTTAAAATTTTTCGGACGATTACTTTTAAAATTATATCAAAAAAACGTTATTTTTTAGAAATAATGCGTTTTTCTTAAAATCAAACAAAAACTGCTGTAACTTTTTTATTTCTTTATAAAAAAATGTAAATTTTGTTTAAATAATTTTATTTTCATGAAATCTAATTAGAAATGTAGTTTTAAAATTTTTCGGTCGATTATTTTAAAATTATACCAAAAAAACGTTTTTCTTAAAAATCAAACTAAAACTGCTGTAACTTTTTTATTTCTTTATAAAAAAATGTAAATTTTGTTTAAATAATATTATTTTCATGAAATCTAATTAGAAATGTAGTTTTAAAATTTTTCGGACGATTACTTTTAAAATTATATCAAAAAAACGTTATTTTTTAGAAATAATGCGTTTTTCTTAAAAATCAAACAAAAACTGCTGTAACTTTTTTATTTCTTTATAAAAAAATGTAAATTTTGTTTAAATAATTTTATTTTCATGAAATCTAATTAGAAATGTAGTTTTAAAATTTTTCGGTCGATTATTTTTAAAATTATACCAAAAAAACGTTTTTCTTAAAAATCAAACTAAAACTGCTGTAACTTTTTTATTTCTTTATTAAAAATGTAAATTTTGTTTAAATAATATTATTTTCATGAAATCTAATTAGAAATGTAGTTTTAAAATTTTTCGGACGATTACTTTTAAAATTATATCAAAAAAACGTTATTTTTTAGAAATAATGCGTTTTTCTTAAAAATCAAACAAAAACTGCTGTAACTTTTTTATTTCTTTATAAAAAAATGTAAATTTTGTTTAAATAATTTTATTTTCATGAAATCTAATTAGAAATGTAGTTTTAAAATTTTTCGGTCGATTATTTTTAAAATTATACCAAAAAAACGTTTTTCTTAAAAATCAAACTAAAACTGCTGTAACTTTTTTATTTCTTTATAAAAAAATGTAAATTTTGTTTAAATAATATTATTTTCATGAAATCTAATTAGAAATGTAGTTTTAAAATTTTTCGGACGATTACTTTTAAAATTATATCAAAAAAACGTTATTTTTTAGAAATAATGCGTTTTTCTTAAAAATCAAACAAAAACTGCTGTAACTTTTTTATTTCTTTATAAAAAAATGTAAATTTTGTTTAAATAATTTTATTTTCATGAAATCTAATTAGAAATGTAGTTTTAAAATTTTTCGGTCGATTATTTTTAAAATTATACCAAAAAAACGTTTTTCTTAAAAATCACACAAAAACTGCAGAAACTTTTTTATTTCTTTATAAAAAAATGTAAATTTTGTTTAAATAATATTATTTTCATGAAATCTAATTAGAAATGTAGTTTTAAAATTTTTCGGACGATTACTTTTAAAATTATATCAAAAAAACGTTATTTTTTAGAAATAATGCGTTTTTCTTAAAAATCAAACAAAAACTGCTGTAACTTTTTTATTTCAATATAAAAAAATGTAAATTTTGTTTAAATAATTTTATTTTCATGAAATCTAATTAGAAATGTAGTTTTAAAATTTTTCGGTCGATTATTTTTAAAATTATACCAAAAAAACGTTTTTCTTAAAAATCAAACTAAAACTGCTGTAACTTTTTTATTTCTTTATAAAAAAATGTAAATTTTGTTTAAATAATATTATTTTCATGAAATCTAATTAGAAATGTAGTTTTAAAATTTTTCGGACGATTACTTTTAAAATTATATCAAAAAAACGTTATTTTTTAGAAATAATGCGTTTTTCTTAAAAATCAAACAAAAACTGCTGTAACTTTTTTATTTCTTTATAAAAAAATGTAAATTTTGTTTAAATAATTTTATTTTCATGAAATCTAATTAGAAATGTAGTTTTAAAATTTTTCGGTCGATTATTTTTAAAATTATACCAAAAAAACGTTTTTCTTAAAAATCAAACTAAAACTGCTGTAACTTTTTTATTTCTTTATAAAAAAATGTAAATTTTGTTTAAATAATATTATTTTCATGAAATCTAATTAGAAATGTAGTTTTAAAATTTTTCGGACGATTACTTTTAAAATTATATCAAAAAAACGTTATTTTTTAGAAATAATGCGTTTTTCTTAAAAATCAAACAAAAACTGCTGTAACTTTTTTATTTCTTTATAAAAAAATGTAAATTTTGTTTAAATAATTTTATTTTCATGAAATCTAATTAGAAATGTAGTTTTAAAATTTTTCGGTCGATTATTTTTAAAATTATACCAAAAAAACGTTTTTCTTAAAAATCAAACTAAAACTGCTGTAACTTTTTTATTTCTTTATAAAAAAATGTAAATTTTGTTTAAATAATATTATTTTCATGAAATCTAATTAGAAATGTAGTTTTAAAATTTTTCGGACGATTACTTTTAAAATTATATCAAAAAAACGTTATTTTTTAGAAATAATGCGTTTTTCTTAAAAATCAAACAAAAACTGCTGTAACTTTTTTATTTCTTTATAAAAAAATGTAAATTTTGTTTAAATAATTTTATTTTCATGAAATCTAATTAGAAATGTAGTTTTAAAATTTTTCGGTCGATTATTTTTAAAATTATACCAAAAAAACGTTTTTCTTAAAAATCACACAAAAACTGCAGAAACTTTTTTATTTCTTTATAAAAAAATGTAAATTTTGTTTAAATAACTTTATTTTCATGAAATCTAATTAGAAATGTAGTTTTAAAATTTTTCGGACGATTACTTTTAAAATTATATCAAAAAAACGTTATTTTTTAGAAATAATGCGTTTTTCTTAAAAATCAAACAAAAACTGCTGTAACTTTTTTATTTCTTTATAAAAAAATGTAAATTTTGTTTAAATAATTTTATTTTCATGAAATCTAATTAGAAATGTAGTTTTAAAATTTTTCGGTCGATTATTTTTAAAATTATACCAAAAAAACCTTTTTTCTTAAAAATCAAACTAAAACTGCTGTAACTTTTTTATTTCTTTATAAAAAAATGTAAATTTTGTTTAAATAATATTATTTTCATGAAATCTAATTAGAAATGTAGTTTTAAAATTTTTCGGACGATTACTTTTAAAATTATATCAAAAAAACGTTATTTTTTAGAAATAATGCGTTTTTCTTAAAAATCAAACAAAAACTGCTGTAACTTTTTTATTTCTTTATAAAAAAATGTAAATTTTGTTTAAATAATTTTATTTTCATGAAATCTAATTAGAAATGTAGTTTTAAAATTTTTCGGTCGATTATTTTTAAAATTATACCAAAAAAACGTTTTTCTTAAAAATCAAACTAAAACTGCTGTAACTTTTTTATTTCTTTATAAAAAAATGTAAATTTTGTTTAAATAATATTATTTTCATGAAATCTAATTAGAAATGTAGTTTTAAAATTTTTCGGACGATTACTTTTAAAATTATATCAAAAAAACGTTATTTTTTAGAAATAATGCGTTTTTCTTAAAAATCAAACAAAAACTGCAGAAACTTTTTTATTTCTTTATAAAAAAATGTAAATTTTGTTTAAATAATTTTATTTTCATGAAATCTAATTAGAAATGTAGTTTTAAAATTTTTCGGACGATTACTTTTAAAATTATATCAAAAAAACGTTATTTTTTAGAAATAATGCGTTTTTCTTAAAAATCAAACAAAAACTGCTGTAACTTTTTTATTTCTTTATAAAAAAATGTAAATTTTGTTTAAATAATTTTATTTTCATGAAATATAATTAGAAATGTAGTTTTAAAATTTTTCGGTCGATTATTTTTAAAATTATACCAAAAAAACGTTTTTCTTAAAAATCACACAAAAACTGCAGAAACTTTTTTATTTCTTTATAAAAAAATGTAAATTTTGTTTAAATAATATTATTTTCATGAAATCTAATTAGAAATGTAGTTTTAAAATTTTTCGGACGATTACTTTTAAAATTATATCAAAAAAACGTTATTTTTTAGAAATAATGCGTTTTTCTTAAAAATCAAACAAAAACTGCTGTAACTTTTTTATTTCTTTATAAAAAAATGTAAATTTTGTTTAAATAATTTTATTTTCATGAAATCTAATTAGAAATGTAGTTTTAAAATTTTTCGGTCGATTATTTTTAAAATTATACCAAAAAAACGTTTTTCTTAAAAATCAAACTAAAACTGCTGTAACTTTTTTATTTCTTTATAAAAAAATGTAAATTTTGTTTAAATAATATTATTTTCATGAAATCTAATTAGAAATGTAGTTTTAAAATTTTTCGGACGATTACTTTTAAAATTATATCAAAAAAACGTTATTTTTTAGAAATAATGCGTTTTTCTTAAAAATCAAACAAAAACTGCTGTAACTTTTTTATTTCTTTATAAAAAAATGTAAATTTTGTTTAAATAATTTTATTTTCATGAAATCTAATTAGAAATGTAGTTTTAAAATTTTTCGGTCGATTATTTTTAAAATTATACCAAAAAAACGTTTTTCTTAAAAATCAAACTAAAACTGCTGTAACTTTTTTATTTCTTTATAAAAAAATGTAAATTTTGTTTAAATAATATTATTTTCATGAAATCTAATTAGAAATGTAGTTTTAAAATTTTTCGGACGATTACTTTTAAAATTATATCAAAAAAACGTTATTTTTTAGAAATAATGCGTTTTTCTTAAAAATCAAACAAAAACTGCTGTAACTTTTTTATTTCTTTATAAAAAAATGTAAATTTTGTTTAAATAATTTTATTTTCATGAAATCTAATTAGAAATGTAGTTTTAAAATTTTTCGGTCGATTATTTTTAAAATTATACCAAAAAAACGTTTTTCTTAAAAATCACACAAAAACTGCAGAAACTTTTTTATTTCTTTATATAAAAATGCAAATTTTGTTTAAATAATTTTATTTTCATGAAATCTAATTAGAAATGTAGTTTTAAAATTTTTCGGACGATTACTTTTAAAATTATATCAAAAAAACGTTATTTTTTAGAAATAATGCGTTTTTCTTAAAAATCAAACAAAAACTGCTGTAACTTTTTTATTTCTTTATAAAAAAATGTAAATTTTGTTTAAATAATTTTATTTTCATGAAATCTAATTAGAAATGTAGTTTTAAAATTTTTCGGTCGATTATTTTTAAAATTATACCAAAAAAACGTTTTTCTTAAAAATCAAACTAAAACTGCTGTAACTTTTTTATTTCTTTATAAAAAAATGTAAATTTTGTTTAAATAATTTTATTTTCATGAAATCTAATTAGAAATGTAGTTTTAAAATTTTTCGGTCGATTATTTTTAAAATTATACCAAAAAAACGTTTTTCTTAAAAATCACACAAAAACTGCAGAAACTTTTTTATTTCTTTATAAAAAAATGTAAATTTTGTTTAAATAATATTATTTTCATGAAATCTAATTAGAAATGTAGTTTTAAAATTTTTCGGACGATTACTTTTAAAATTATATCAAAAAAACGTTATTTTTTAGAAATAATGCGTTTTTCTTAAAAATCAAACAAAAACTGCTGTAACTTTTTTATTTCTTTATAAAAAAATGTAAATTTTGTTTAAATAATTTTATTTTCATGAAATCTAATTAGAAATGTAGTTTTAAAATTTTTCGGT
Organism: Stenus bimaculatus; assembly: GCA_963971135.1. Classification (NCBI taxonomy): domain Eukaryota; kingdom Metazoa; phylum Arthropoda; class Insecta; order Coleoptera; family Staphylinidae; genus Stenus; species Stenus bimaculatus. Next base: position 22,494 of record CAXARA010000137.1, read on the forward strand.
CGATTATTTTTAAAATTATACCAAAAAAACGTTTTTCTTAAAAATCAAACTAAAACTGCTGTAACTTTTTTATTTCTATATAAAAAAATGTAAATTTTGTTTAAATAATATTATTTTCATGAAATCTAATTAGAAATGTAGTTTTAAAATTTTTCGGACGATTACTTTTAAAATTATATCAAAAAAACGTTATTTTTTAGAAATAATGCGTTTTTCTTAAAAATCAAACAAAAACTAGTGTAACTTTTTTATTTCTTTATAAAAAAATGTAAATTTTGTTTAAATAATTTTATTTTCATGAAATCTAATTAGAAATGTAGTTTTAAAATTTTTCGGTCGATTATTTTTAAAATTATACCAAAAAAACGTTTTTCTTAAAAATCAAACTAAAACTGCTGTAACTTTTTTATTTCTTTATAAAAAAATGTAAATTTTGTTTAAATAATATTATTTTCATGAAATCTAATTAGAAATGTAGTTTTAAAATTTTTCGGACGATTACTTTTAAAATTATATCAAAAAAACGTTATTTTTTAGAAATAATGCGTTTTTCTTAAAAATCAAACAAAAACTGCTGTAACTTTTTTATTTCTTTATAAAAAAATGTAAATTTTGTTTAAATAATTTTATTTTCATGAAATCTAATTAGAAATGTAGTTTTAAAATTTTTCGGTCGATTATTTTTAAAATTATACCAAAAAAACGTTTTTCTTAAAAATCACACAAAAACTGCAGAAACTTTTTTATTTCTTTATATAAAAATGCAAATTTTGTTTAAATAATTTTATTTTCATGAAATCTAATTAGAAATGTAGTTTTAAAATTTTTTGGACGATTACTTTTAAAATTATATCAAAAAAACGTTATTTTTTAGAAATAATGCGTTTTTCTTAAAAATCAAACAAAAACTGCTGTAACTTTTTTATTTCTTTATAAAAAAATGTAAATTTTGTTTAAATAATTTTATTTTCATGAAATCTAATTAGAAATGTAGTTTTAAAATTTTTCGGTCGATTATTTTTAAAATTATACCAAAAAAACGTTTTTCTTAAAAATCAAACTAAAACTGCTGTAACTTTTTTATTTCTTTATAAAAAAATGTAAATTTTGTTTAAATAATATTATTTTCATGAAATCTAATTAGAAATGTAGTTTTAAAATTTTTCGGACGATTACTTTTAAAATTATATCAAAAAAACGTTATTTTTTAGAAATAATGCGTTTTTCTTAAAAATCAAACAAAAACTGCTGTAACTTTTTTATTTCTTTATAAAAAAATGTAAATTTTGTTTAAATAATTTTATTTTCATGAAATCTAATTAGAAATGTAGTTTTAAAATTTTTCGGTCGATTATTTTTAAAATTATACCAAAAAAACGTTTTTCTTAAAAATCACACAAAAACTGCAGAAACTTTTTTATTTCTTTATAAAAAAATGTAAATTTTGTTTAAATAATTTTATTTTCATGAAATCTAATTAGAAATGTAGTTTTAAAATTTTTCGGACGATTACTTTTAAAATTATTTTAAAAAAACGTTATTTTTTAGAAATAATGCGTTTTTCTTAAAAATCAAACAAAAACTGCTGTAACTTTTTTATTTCTTTATAAAAAAATGTAAATTTTGTTTAAATAATTTTATTTTCATGAAATCTAATTAGAAATGTAGTTTTAAAATTTTTCGGTCGATTATTTTTAAAATTATACCAAAAAAACCTTTTTTCTTAAAAATCAAACTAAAACTGCTGTAACTTTTTTATTTCTTTATAAAAAAATGTAAATTTTGTTTAAATAATATTATTTTCATGAAATCTAATTAGAAATGTAGTTTTAAAATTTTTCGGACGATTACTTTTAAAATTATATCAAAAAAACGTTATTTTTTAGAAATAATGCGTTTTTCTTAAAAATCAAACAAAAACTGCTGTAACTTTTTTATTTCTTTATAAAAAAATGTAAATTTTGTTTAAATAATTTTATTTTCATGAAATCTAATTAGAAATGTAGTTTTAAAATTTTTCGGTCGATTATTTTTAAAATTATACCAAAAAAACGTTTTTCTTAAAAATCAAACTAAAACTGCTGTAACTTTTTTATTTCTTTATAAAAAAATGTAAATTTTGTTTAAATAATATTATTTTCATGAAATCTAATTAGAAATGTAGTTTTAAAATTTTTCGGACGATTACTTTTAAAATTATATCAAAAAAACGTTATTTTTTAGAAATAATGCGTTTTTCTTAAAAATCAAACAAAAACTGCTGTAACTTTTTTATTTCTTTATAAAAAAATGTAAATTTTGTTTAAATAATTTTATTTTCATGAAATCTAATTAGAAATGTAGTTTTAAAATTTTTCGGTCGATTATTTTTAAAATTATACCAAAAAAACATTTTTCTTAAAAATCACACAAAAACTGCAGAAACTTTTTTATTTCTTTATAAAAAAATGTAAATTTTGTTTAAATAATTTTATTTTCATGAAATCTAATTAGAAATGTAGTTTTAAAATTTTTCGGACGATTACTTTTAAAATTATATCAAAAAAACGTTATTTTTTAGAAATAATGCGTTTTTCTTAAAAATCAAAGAAAAACTGCTGTAACTTTTTTATTTCTTTATAAAAAAATGTAAATTTTGTTTAAATAATTTTATTTTCATGAAATCTAATTAGAAATGTAGTTTTAAAATTTTTCGGTCGATTATTTTTAAAATTATACCAAAAAAACGTTTTTCTTAAAAATCAAACTAAAACTGCTGTAACTTTTTTATTTCTTTATAAAAAAATGTAAATTTTGTTTAAATAATTTTATTTTCATGAAATCTAATTAGAAATGTAGTTTTAAAATTTTTCGGTCGATTATTTTTAAAATTATACCAAAAAAACGTTTTTCTTAAAAATCAAACTAAAACTGCTGTAACTTTTTTATTTCTTTATAAAAAAATGTAAATTTTGTTTAAATAATATTATTTTCATGAAATCTAATTAGAAATGTAGTTTTAAAATTTTTCGGACGATTACTTTTAAAATTATATCAAAAAAACGTTATTTTTTAGAAATAATGCGTTTTTCTTAAAAATCAAACAAAAACTGCTGTAACTTTTTTATTTCTTTATAAAAAAATGTAAATTTTGTTTAAATAATTTTATTTTCATGAAATCTAATTAGAAATGTAGTTTTAAAATTTTTCGGTCGATTATTTTTAAAATTATACCAAAAAAACGTTTTTCTTAAAAATCAAACAAAAACTGCTGTAACTTTTTTATTTCTTTATAAAAAAATGTAAATTTTGTTTAAATAATTTTATTTTCATGAAATCTAATTAGAAATGTAGTTCTAAAATTTTTCGGTCGATTATTTTTAAAATTATACCAAAAAAACGTTTTTCTTAAAAATCAAACTAAAACTGCTGTAACTTTTTTATTTCTTTATAAAAAAATGTAAATTTTGTTTAAATAATATTATTTTTATGAAATCTAATTAGAAATGTAGTTTTAAAATTTTTCGGACGATTACTTTTAAAATTATATCAAAAAAACGTTATTTTTTAGAAATAATGCGTTTTTCTTAAAAATCAAACAAAAACTGCTGTAACTTTTTTATTTCTTTATAAAAAAATGTAAATTTTGTTTAAATAATTTTATTTTCATGAAATCTAATTAGAAATGTAGTTTTAACATTTTTCGGTCGATTATTTTTAAAATTATACCAAAAAAACGTTTTTCTTAAAAATCACACAAAAACTGCAGAAACTTTTTTATTTCTTTATATAAAAATGTAAATTTTGTTTAAATAATTTTATTTTCATGAAATCTAATTAGAAATGTAGTTTTAAAATTTTTCGGACGATTACTTTTAAAATTATAACAAAAAAACGTTATTTTTTAGAAATAATGCGTTTTTCTTAAAAATCAAACAAAAACTGCTGTAACTTTTTTATTTCTTTATAAAAAAATGTAAATTTTGTTTAAATAATTTTATTTTCATGAAATCTAATTAGAAATGTAGTTTTAAAATTTTTCGGTCGATTATTTTTAAAATTATACCAAAAAAACGTTTTTCTTAAAAATCACACAAAAACTGCAGAAACTTTTTTATTTCTTTATAAAAAAATGTAAATTTTGTTTAAATAATTTTATTTTCATGAAATCTAATTAGAAATGTAGTTTTAAAATTTTTCGGTCGATTATTTTTAAAATTATACCAAAAAAACGTTTTTCTTAAAAATCAAACTAAAACTGCTGTAACTTTTTTATTTCTTTATAAAAAAATGTAAATTTTGTTTAAATAATATTATTTTCATGAAATCTAATTAGAAATGTAGTTTTAAAATTTTTCGGACGATTACTTTTAAAATTATATCAAAAAAACGTTATTTTTTAGAAATAATGCGTTTTTCTTAAAAATCAAACAAAAACTGCTGTAACTTTTTTATTTCTTTATAAAAAAATGTAAATTTTGTTTAAATAATTTTATTTTCATGAAATCTAATTAGAAATGTAGTTTTAAAATTTTTCGGTCGATTATTTTTAAAATTATACCAAAAAAACGTTTTTCTTAAAAATCACACAAAAACTGCAGAAACTTTTTTATTTCTTTATAAAAAAATGTAAATTTTGTTTAAATAATTTTATTTTCATGAAATCTAATTAGAAATGTAGTTTTAAAATTTTTCGGACGATTACTTTTAAAATTATATCAAAAAAACGTTATTTTTTAGAAATAATGCGTTTTTCTTAAAAATCAAACAAAAACTGCTGTAACTTTTTTATTTCTTTATAAAAAAATGTACATTTTGTTTAAATAATTTTATTTTCATGAAATCTAATTAGAAATGTAGTTTTAAAATTTTTCGGTCTATTATTTTTAAAATTATACCAAAAAAACGTTTTTCTTAAAAATCAAACTAAAACTGCTGTAACTTTTTTATTTCTTTATAAAAAAATGTAAATTTTGTTTAAATAATATTATTTTCATGAAATCTAATTAGAAATGTAGTTTTAAAATTTTTCGGACGATTACTTTTAAAATAATATCAAAAAAACGTTATTTTTTAGAAATAATGCGTTTTTCTTAAAAATCAAACAAAAACTGCTGTAACTTTTTTATTTCTTTATAAAAAAATGTAAATTTTGTTTAAATAATTTTATTTTCATGAAATCTAATTAGAAATGTAGTTTTAAAATTTTTCGGTCGATTATTTTTAAAATTATACCAAAAAAACGTTTTTCTTAAAAATCACACAAAAACTGCAGAAACTTTTTTATTTCTTTATAAAAAAATGTAAATTTTGTTTAAATAATTTTATTTTCATGAAATCTAATTAGAAATGTAGTTTTAAAATTTTTCGGACGATTACTTTTAAAATTATATCAAAAAAACGTTATTTTTTAGAAATAATGCGTTTTTCTTAAAAATCAAACAGAAACTGCTGTAACTTTTTTATTTCTTTATAAAAAAATGTAAATTTTGTTTAAATAATTTTATTTTCATGAAATCTAATTAGAAATGTAGTTTTAAAATTTTTCGGTCGATTATTTTTAAAATTATACCAAAAAAACGTTTTTCTTAAAAATCAAACTAAAACTGCTGTAACTTTTTTATTTCTTTATAAAAAAATGTAAATTTTGTTTAAATAATATTATTTTCATGAAATCTAATTAGAAATGTAGTTTTAAAATTTTTCGGACGATTACTTTTAAAATTATATCAAAAAAACGTTATTTTTTAGAAATAATGCGTTTTTCTTAAAAATCAAACAAAAACTGCTGTAACTTTTTTATTTCTTTATAAAAAAATGTAAATTTTGTTTAAATAATTTTATTTTCATGAAATCTAATTAGAAATGTAGTTTTAAAATTTTTCGGTCGATTATTTTTAAAATTATACCAAAAAAACGTTTTTCTTAAAAATCACACAAAAACTGCAGAAACTTTTTTATTTCTTTATAAAAAAATGTAAATTTTGTTTAGATAATATTATTTTCATGAAATCTAATTAGAAATGTAGTTTTAAAATTTTTCGGACGATTACTTTTAAAATTATATCAAAAAAACGTTATTTTTTAGAAATAATGCGTTTTTCTTAAAAATCAAACAAAAACTGCTGTAACTTTTATATTTCTTTATAAAAAAATGTAAATTTTGTTTAAATAATATTATTTTTATGAAATCTAATTAGAAATGTAGTTTTAAAATTTTTCGGACGATTACTTTTAAAATTATATCAAAAAAACGTTATTTTTTAGAAATAATGCGTTTTTCTTAAAAATCAAACAAAAACTGCTGTAACTTTTTTATTTCTTTATAAAAAAATGTAAATTTTGTTTAAATAATTTTATTTTCATGAAATCTAATTAGAAATGTAGTTTTAAAATTTTTCGGTCGATTATTTTTAAAATTATACCAAAAAAACGTTTTTCTTAAAAATCACACAAAAACTGCAGAAACTTTTTTATTTCTTTATAAAAAAATGTAAATTTTGTTTAAATAATATTATTTTCATGAAATCTAATTAGAAATGTAGTTTTAAAATTTTTCGGACGATTACTTTTAAAATTATATCAAAAAAACGTTATTTTTTAGAAATAATGCGTTTTTCTTAAAAATCAAACAAAAACTGCTGTAACTTTTTTATTTCTTTATAAAAAAATGTAAATTTTGTTTAAATAATTTTATTTTCATGAAATCTAATTAGAAATGTAGTTTTAAAATTTTTCGGACGATTACTTTTAAAATTATATCAAAAAAACGTTATTTTTTAGAAATAATGCGTTTTTCTTAAAAATCAAACAAAAACTGCTGTAACTTTTTTATTTCTTTATAAAAAAATGTAAATTTTGTTTAAATAAATTTATTTTCATGAAATCTAATTAGAAATGTAGTTTTAAAATTTTTCGGTCGATTATTTTTAAAATTATACCAAAAAAACGTTTTTCTTAAAAATCAAACTAAAACTGCTGTAACTTTTTTATTTCTTTATAAAAAAATGTAAATTTTGTTTAAATAATATTATTTTCATGAAATCTAATTAGAAATGTAGTTTTAAAATTTTTCGGACGATTACTTTTAAAATTATATCAAAAAAACGTTATTTTTTAGAAATAATGCGTTTTTCTTAAAAATCAAACAAAAACTGCTGTAACTTTTTTATTTCTTTATAAAAAAATGTAAATTTTGTTTAAATAATATTATTTTCATGAAATCTAATTAGAAATGTAGTTTTAAAATTTTTCGGACGATTACTTTTAAAATTATATCAAAAAAACGTAATTTTTTAGAAATAATGCGTTTTTCTTAAAAATCAAACAAAAACTGCTGTAACGTTTTTATTTCTTTATAAAAAAATGTAAATTTTGTTTAAATAATATTATTTTCATGAAATCTAATTAGAAATGTAGTTTTAAAATTTTTCGGATGATTACTTTTAAAATTATATCAAAAAAACGTTATTTTTTAGAAATAATGCGTTTTTCTTAAAAATCAAACAAAAACTGCTGTAACTTTTTTATTTCTTTATAAAAAAATGTAAATTTTGTTTAAATAATTTTATTTTCATGAAATCTAATTAGAAATGTAGTTTTAAAATTTTTCGGTCGATTATTTTTAAAATTATACCAAAAAAACGTTTTTCTTAAAAATCACACAAAAACTGCAGAAACTTTTTTATTTCTTTATAAAAAAATGTAAATTTTTTTTAAATAATTTTATTTTCATGAAATCTAATTAGAAATGTAGTTTTAAAATTTTTCGGACGATTACTTTTAAAATTATATCAAAAAAACGTTATTTTTTAGAAATAATGCGTTTTTCTTAAAAATCAAACAAAAACTGCTGTAACTTTTTTATTTCTTTATAAAAAAATGTAAATTTTGTTTAAATAATTTTATTTTCATGAAATCTAATTAGAAATGTAGTTTTAAAATTTTTCGGTCGATTATTTTTAAAATTATACCAAAAAAACGTTTTTCTTAAAAATCACACAAAAACTGCAGAAACTTTTTTATTTTTTTATAAAAAAATGTAATTTTTGTTTAAATAATTTTATTTTCATGAAATCTAATTAGAAATGTAGTTTTAAAATTTTTCGGACGATTACTTTTAAAATTATATCAAAAAAAACGTTATTTTTTAGAAATAATGCGTTTTTCTTAAAAATCAAACAAAAACTGCTGTAACGTTTTTATTTCTTTATAAAAAAATGTAAATTTTGTTTAAATAATTTTATTTTCATGAAATCTAATTAGAAATGTAGTTTTAAAATTTTTCGGTCGATTATTTTTAAAATTATACCAAAAAAACGTTTTTCTTAAAAATCACACAAAAACTGCAGAAACTTTTTTATTTCTTTATAAAAAAATGTAAATTTTGTTTAAATAATATTATTTTCATGAAATCTAATTAGAAATGTAGTTTTAAAATTTTTCGGACGATTACTTTTAAAATTATATCAAAAAAACGTTATTTTTTAGAAATAATGCGTTTTTCTTAAAAATCAAACAAAAACTGCTGTAATTTTTTTATTTCTTTATAAAAAAATGTAAATTTTGTTTAAATAATATTATTTTCATGAAATCTAATTAGAAATGTAGTTTTAAAATTTTTCGGACGATAACTTTTAAAATTATATCAAAAAAACGTTATTTTTTAGAAATAATGCGTTTTTCTTAAAAATCAAACAAAAACTGCTGTAACTTTTTTATTTCTTTATAAAAAAATGTAAATTTTGTTTAAATAATTTTATTTTCATGAAATCTAATTAGAAATGTAGTTTTAAAATTAATCGGTCGATTATTTTTAAAATTATACCAAAAAAACGTTTTTCTTAAAAATGACACAAAAACTGCAGAAACTTTTTTATTTCTTTATAAAAAAATGTAAATTTTGTTTAAATAATATTATTTTCATGAAATCTAATTAGAAATGTAGTTTTAAAATTTTTCGGACGATTACTTTTAAAATTATATCAAAAAAACGTTATTTTTTAGAAATAATGCGTTTTTCTTAAAAATCAAACAAAAACTGCTGTAACTTTTTTATTTCTTTATAAAAAAATGTAAATTTTGTTTAAATAATTTTATTTTCATGAAATCTAATTAGAAATGTAGTTTTAAAATTTTTCGGTCGATTATTTTTAAAATTATACCAAAAAAACGTTTTTCTTAACAATCAAACTAAAACTGCTGTAACTTTTTTATTTCTTTATAAAAACATGTAAATTTTGTTTAAATAATATTATTTTCATGAAATCTAATTAGAAATGTAGTTTTAAAATTTTTCGGACGATTACTTTTAAAATTATATCAAAAAAACGTTATTTATTAGAAATAATGCGTTTTTCTTAAAAATCAAACAAAAACTGCTGTAACTTTTTTATTTCTTTATAAAAAAATGTAAATTTTGTTTAAATAATTTTATTTTCATGAAATCTAATTAGAAATGTAGTTTTAAAATTTTTCGGTCGATTATTTTTAAAATTATACCAAAAAAACGTTTTTCTTAAAAATCACACAAAAACTGCAGAAACTTTTTTATTTCTTTATAAAAGAATGTAAATTTTGTTTAAATAATATTATTTTCATGAAATCTAATTAGAAATGTAGTTTTAAAATTTTTCGGACGATTACTTTTAAAATTATATCAAAAAAACGTTATTTTTTAGAAATAATGCGTTTTTCTTAAAAATCAAACAAAAACTGCTGTAACTTTTTTATTTCTTTATAAAAAAATGTAAATTTTGTTTAAATAATTTTATTTTCATGAAATCTAATTAGAAATGTAGTTTTAAAATTTTTCGGTCGATTATTTTTAAAATTATACCAAAAAAACGTTTTTCTTAAAAATCACACAAAAACTGCAGAAACTTTTTTATTTCTTTATAAAAAAATGTAAATTTTGTTTAAATAATATTATTTTCATGAAATCTAATTAGAAATGTAGTTTTAAAATTTTTCGGACGATTACTTTTAAAATTATATCAAAAAAACGTTATTTTTTAGAAATAATGCGTTTTTCTTAAAAATCAAACAAAAACTGCTGTAACTTTTATATTTCTTTATAAAAAAATGTAAATTTTGTTTAAATAATATTATTTTTATGAAATCTAATTAGAAATGTAGTTTTAAAATTTTTCGGACGATTACTTTTAAAATTATATCAAAAAAACGTTATTTTTTAGAAATAATGCGTTTTTCTTAAAAATCAAACAAAAACTGCTGTAACTTTTTTATTTCTTTATAAAAAAATGTAAATTTTGTTTAAATAATTTTATTTTCATGAAATCTAATTAGAAATGTAGTTTTAAAATTTTTCGGTCGATTATTTTTAAAATTATACCAAAAAAAACGTTTTTCTTAAAAATCACACAAAAACTGCAGAAACTTTTTTATTTCTTTATAAAAAAATGTAAATTTTGTTTAAATAATATTATTTTCATGAAATCTAATTAGAAATGTAGTTTTAAAATTTTTCGGACGATTACTTTTAAAATTATATCAAAAAAACGTTATTTTTTAGAAATAATGCGTTTTTCTTAAAAATCAAACAAAAACTGCTGTAACTTTTTTATTTCTTTATAAAAAAATGTAAATTTTGTTTAAATAATTTTATTTTCATGAAATCTAATTAGAAATGTAGTTTTAAAATTTTTCGGACGATTACTTTTAAAATTATATCAAAAAAACGTTATTTTTTAGAAATAATGCGTTTTTCTTAAAAATCAAACAAAAACTGCTGTAACTTTTTTATTTCTTTATAAAAAAATGTAAATTTTGTTTAAATAAATTTATTTTCATGAAATCTAATTAGAAATGTAGTTTTAAAATTTTTCGGTCGATTATTTTTAAAATTATACCAAAAAAAACGTTTTTCTTCAAAATCAAACTAAAACTGCTGTAACTTTTTTATTTCTTTATAAAAAAATGTAAATTTTGTTTAAATAATATTATTTTCATGAAATCTAATTAGAAATGTAGTTTTAAAATTTTTCGGAAGATTACTTTTAAAATTATATCAAAAAAACGTTATTTTTTAGAAATAATGCGTTTTTCTTAAAAATCAAACAAAAACTGCTGTAACTTTTTTATTTCTTTATAAAAAAATGTAAATTTTGTTTAAATAATATTATTTTCATGAAATCTAATTAGAAATGTAGTTTTAAAATTTTTCGGACGATTACTTTTAAAATTATATCAAAAAAACGTTATTTTTTAGAAATAATGCGTTTTTCTTAAAAATCAAACAAAAACTGCTGTAACTTTTTTATTTCTTTATAAAAAAATGTAAATTTTGTTTAAATAATTTTATTTTCATGAAATCTAATTAGAAATGTAGTTTTAAAATTTTTCGGTCGATTATTTTTAAAATTATACCAAAAAAACATTTTTCTTAAAAATCAAACTAAAACTGCTGTAACTTTTTTATTTCTTTATAAAAAAATGTAAATTTTGTTTAAATAATATTATTTTCATGAAATCTAATTAGAAATGTAGTTCTAAAATTTTTCGGACGATTACTTTTAAAATTATATCAAAAAAACGTTATTTTTTAGAAATAATGCGTTTTTCTTAAAAATCAAACAAAAACTGCTGTAACTTTTTTATTTCTTTATAAAAAAATGTAAATTTTGTTTAAATAATATTATTTTCATGAAATCTAATTAGAAATGTAGTTTTAAAATTTTTCGGTCGATTATTTTTAAAATTATACCAAAAAAACGTTTTTCTTAAAAATCACACAAAAACTGCAGAAACTTTTTTATTTCTTTATAAAAGAATGTAAATTTTGTTTAAATAATATTATTTTCATGAAATCTAATTAGAAATGTAGTTTTAAAATTTTTCGGACGATTACTTTTAAAATTATATCAAAAAAACGTTATTTTTTAGAAATAATGCGTTTTTCTTAAAAATCAAACAAAAACTGCTGTAACTTTTTTATTTCTTTATAAAAAAATGTAAATTTTATTTAAATAATTTTATTTTCATGAAATCTAATTAGAAATGTAGTTTTAAAATTTTTCGGTCGATTATTTTTAAAATTATACCAAAAAAACGTTTTTCTTAAAAATCACACAAAAACTGCAGAAACTTTTTTATTTCTTTATAAAAAAATGTAAATTTTGTTTAAATAATATTATTTTCATGAAATCTAATTAGAAATGTAGTTTTAAAATTTTTCGGACGATTACTTTTAAAATTATATCAAAAAAAACGTTATTTTTTAGAAATAATGCGTTTTTCTTAAAAATCAAACAAAAACTGCTGTAACTTTTATATTTCTTTATAAAAAAATGTAAATTTTGTTTAAATAATATTATTTTTATGAAATCTAATTAGAAATGTAGTTTTAAAATTTTTCGGACGATTACTTTTAAAATTATATCAAAAAAACGTTATTTTTTAGAAATAATGCGTTTTTCTTAAAAATCAAACAAAAACTGCTGTAACTTTTTTATTTCTTTATAAAAAAATGTAAATTTTGTTTAAATAATTTTATTTTCATGAAATCTAATTAGAAATGTAGTTTTAAAATTTTTCGGTCGATTATTTTTAAAATTATACCAAAAAAACGTTTTTCTTAAAAATCACACAAAAACTGCAGAAACTTTTTTATTTCTTTATAAAAAAATGTAAATTTTGTTTAAATAATATTATTTTCATGAAATCTAATTAGAAATGTAGTTTTAAAATTTTTCGGACGATTACTTTTAAAATTATATCAAAAAAACGTTATTTTTTAGAAATAATGCGTTTTTCTTAAAAATCAAACAAAAACTGCTGTAACTTTTTTATTTCTTTATAAAAAAATGTAAATTTTGTTTAAATAATTTTATTTTCATGAAATCTAATTAGAAATGTAGTTTTAAAATTTTTCGGACGATTACTTTTAAAATTATATCAAAAAAACGTTATTTTTTAGAAATAATGCGTTTTTCTTAAAAATCAAACAAAAACTGCTGTAACTTTTTTATTTCTTTATAAAAAAATGTAAATTTTGTTTAAATAAATTTATTTTCATGAAATCTAATTAGAAATGTAGTTTTAAAATTTTTCGGTCGATTATTTTTAAAATTATACCAAAAAAACGTTTTTCTTCAAAATCAAACTAAAACTGCTGTAACTTTTTTATTTCTTTATAAAAAAATGTAAATTTTGTTTAAATAATATTATTTTCATGAAATCTAATTAGAAATGTAGTTTTAAAATTTTTCGGAAGATTACTTTTAAAATTATATCAAAAAAACGTTATTTTTTAGAAATAATGCGTTTTTCTTAAAAATCAAACAAAAACTGCTGTAACTTTTTTATTTCTTTATAAAAAAATGTAAATTTTGTTTAAATAATATTATTTTCATGAAATCTAATTAGAAATGTAGTTTTAAAATTTTTCGGACGATTACTTTTAAAATTATATCAAAAAAACGTTATTTTTTAGAAATAATGCGTTTTTCTTAAAAATCAAACAAAAACTGCTGTAACTTTTTTATTTCTTTATAAAAAAATGTAAATTTTGTTTAAATAATTTTATTTTCATGAAATCTAATTAGAAATGTAGTTTTAAAATTTTTCGGTCGATTATTTTTAAAATTATACCAAAAAAACATTTTTCTTAAAAATCAAACTAAAACTGCTGTAACTTTTTTATTTCTTTATAAAAAAATGTAAATTTTGTTTAAATAATATTATTTTCATGAAATCTAATTAGAAATGTAGTTCTAAAATTTTTCGGACGATTACTTTTAAAATTATATCAAAAAAACGTTATTTTTTAGAAATAATGCGTTTTTCTTAAAAATCAAACAAAAACTGCTGTAACTTTTTTATTTCTTTATAAAAAAATGTAAATTTTGTTTAAATAATATTATTTTCATGAAATCTAATTAGAAATGTAGTTTTAAAATTTTTCGGACGATTACTTTTAAAATTATATCAAAAAAACGTAATTTTTTAGAAATAATGCGTTTTTCTTAAAAATCAAACAAAAACTGCTGTAACTTTTTTATTTCTTTATAAAAAAATGTAAATTTTGTTTAAATAATTTTATTTTCATGAAATCTAATTAGAAATGTAGTTTTAAAATTTTTCGGTCGATTATTTTTAAAATTATACCAAAAAAACATTTTTCTTAAAAATCAAACTAAAACTGCTGTAACTTTTTTATTTCTTTATAAAAAAATGTAAATTTTGTTTAAATAATATTATTTTCATGAAATCTAATTAGAAATGTAGTTTTAAAATTTTTCGGTCGATTATTTTTAAAATTATACCAAAAAAACATTTTTCTTAAAAATCACACAAAAACTGCAGAAACTTTTTTATTTCTTTATAAAAAAATGTAAATTTTGTTTAAATAATATTATTTTCATGAAATCTAATTAGAAATGTAGTTTTAAAATTTTTCGGACGATTACTTTTAAAATTATATCAAAAAAACGTTATTTTTTAGAAATAATGCGTTTTTCTTAAAAATCAAACAAAAACTGCTGTAACTTTTTTATTTCTTTATAAAAAAATGTAAATTTTGTTTAAATAATTTTATTTTCATGAAATCTAATTAGAAATGTAGTTTTAAAATTTTTCGGACGATTACTTTTAAAATTATATCAAAAAAACGTTATTTTTTAGAAATAATGCGTTTTTCTTAAAAATCAAACAAAAACTGCTGTAACTTTTTTATTTCTTTATAAAAAAATGTAAATTTTGTTTAAATAAATTTATTTTCATGAAATCTAATTAGAAATGTAGTTTTAAAATTTTTCGGTCGATTATTTTTAAAATTATACCAAAAAAACGTTTTTCTTAAAAATCAAACTAAAACTGCTGTAACTTTTTTATTTCTTTATAAAAAAATGTAAATTTTGTTTAAATAATATTATTTTCATAAAATCTAATTAGAAATGTAGTTTTAAAATTTTTCGGACGATTACTTTTAAAATTATATCAAAAAAACGTTATTTTTTAGAAATAATGCGTTTTTCTTAAAAATCAAACAAAAACTGCTGTAACTTTTTTATTTCTTTATAAAAAAATGTAAATTTTGTTTAAATAATATTATTTTCATGAAATCTAATTAGAAATGTAGTTTTAAAATTTTTCGGACGATTACTTTTAAAATTATATCAAAAAAACGTTATTTTTTAGAAATAATGCGTTTTTCTTAAAAATCAAACAAAAACTGCTGTAACTTTTTTATTTCTTTATAAAAAAATGTAAATTTTGTTTAAATAATTTTATTTTCATGAAATCTAATTAGAAATGTAGTTTTAAAATTTTTCGGTCGATTATTTTTAAAATTATACCAAAAAAACATTTTTCTTAAAAATCAAACTAAAACTGCTGTAACTTTTTTATTTCTTTATAAAAAAATGTAAATTTTGTTTAAATAATATTATTTTCATGAAATCTAATTAGAAATGTAGTTCTAAAATTTTTCGGACGATTACTTTTAAAATTATATCAAAAAAACGTTATTTTTTAGAAATAATGCGTTTTTCTTAAAAATCAAACAAAAACTGCTGTAACTTTTTTATTTCTTTATAAAAAAATGTAAATTTTGTTTAAATAATATTATTTTCATGAAATCTAATTAGAAATGTAGTTTTAAAATTTTTCGGACGATTACTTTTAAAATTATATCAAAAAAACGTAATTTTTTAGAAATAATGCGTTTTTCTTAAAAATCAAACAAAAACTGCTGTAACTTTTTTATTTCTTTATAAAAAAATGTAAATTTTGTTTAAATAATTTTATTTTCATGAAATCTAATTAGAAATGTAGTTTTAAAATTTTTCGGTCGATTATTTTTAAAATTATACCAAAAAAACATTTTTCTTAAAAATCAAACTAAAACTGCTGTAACTTTTTTATTTCTTTATAAAAAAATGTAAATTTTGTTTAAATAATATTATTTTCATGAAATCTAATTAGAAATGTAGTTTTAAAATTTTTCGGTCGATTATTTTTAAAATTATACCAAAAAAACGTTTTTCTTAAAAATCACACAAAAACTGCAGAAACTTTTTTATTTCTTTATAAAAAAATGTAAATTTTTTTTAAATAATTTTATTTTCATGAAATCTAATTAGAAATGTAGTTTTAAAATTTTTCGGACGATTACTTTTAAAATTATATCAAAAAAACGTTATTTTTTAGAAATAATGCGTTTTTCTTAAAAATCAAACAAAAACTGCTGTAACTTTTTTATTTCTTTATAAAAAAATGTAAATTTTGTTTAAATAATTTTATTTTCATGAAATCTAATTAGAAATGTAGTTTTAAAATTTTTCGGTCGATTATTTTAAAATTATACCAAAAAAACGTTTTTCTTAAAAATCACACAAAAACTGCAGAAACTTTTTTATTTTTTTATAAAAAAATGTAAATTTTGTTTAAATAATTTTATTTTCATGAAATCTAATTAGAAATGTAGTTTTAAAATTTTTCGGACGATTACTTTTAAAATTATATCAAAAAAACGTTATTTTTTAGAAATAATGCGTTTTTCTTAAAATCAAACAAAAACTGCTGTAACTTTTTTATTTCTTTATAAAAAAATGTAAATTTTGTTTAAATAATTTTATTTTCATGAAATCTAATTAGAAATGTAGTTTTAAAATTTTTCGGTCGATTATTTTTAAAATTATACCAAAAAACGTTTTTCTTAAAAATCACACAAAAACTGCAGAAACTTTTTTATTTCTTTATAAAAAAATGTAAATTTTGTTTAAATAATATTATTTTCATGAAATCTAATTAGAAATGTAGTTTTAAAATTTTTCGGACGATTACTTTTAAAATTATATCAAAAAAACGTTATTTTTTAGAAATAATGCGTTTTTCTTAAAAATCAAACAAAAACTGCTGTAATTTTTTTATTTCTTTATAAAAAAATGTAAATTTTGTTTAAATAATATTATTTTCATGAAATCTAATTAGAAATGTAGTTTTAAAATTTTTCGGACGATTACTTTTAAAATTATATCAAAAAAACGTTATTTTTTAGAAATAATGCGTTTTTCTTAAAAATCAAACAAAAACTGCTGTAACTTTTTTATTTCTTTATAAAAAAATGTAAATTTTGTTTAAATAATTTTATTTTCATGAAATCTAATTAGAAATGTAGTTTTAAAATTAATCGGTCGATTATTTTAAAATTATACCAAAAAAACGTTTTTCTTAAAAATGACACAAAAACTGCAGAAACTTTTTTATTTCTTTATAAAAAAATGTAAATTTTGTTTAAATAATATTATTTTCATGAAATCTAATTAGAAATGTAGTTTTAAAATTTTTCGGACGATTACTTTTAAAATTATATCAAAAAAACGTTATTTTTTAGAAATAATGCGTTTTTCTTAAAAATCAAACAAAAACTGCTGTAACTTTTTTATTTCTTTATAAAAAAATGTAAATTTTGTTTAAATAATTTTATTTTCATGAAATCTAATTAGAAATGTAGTTTTAAAATTTTTCGGTCGATTATTTTTAAAATTATACCAAAAAAACGTTTTTCTTAAAAATCAAACTAAAACTGCTGTAACTTTTTTATTTCTTTATAAAAAATGTAAATTTTGTTTAAATAATATTATTTTCATGAAATCTAATTAGAAATGTAGTTTTAAAATTTTTCGGACGATTACTTTTAAAATTATATCAAAAAAACGTTATTTTTTAGAAATAATGCGTTTTTCTTAAAAATCAAACAAAAACTGCTGTAACTTTTTTATTTCTTTATACAAAAATGTAAATTTTGTTTAAATAATTTTATTTTCATGAAATCTAATTAGAAATGTAGTTTTAAAATTTTTCGGTCGATTATTTTTAAAATTATACCAAAAAAACGTTTTCTTAAAAATCACACAAAAACTGCAGAAACTTTTTTATTTCTTTATAAAAAAATGTAAATTTTGTTTAAATAATATTATTTTCATGAAATCTAATTAGAAATGTAGTTTTAAAATATTTCGGACGATTACTTTTAAAATTATATCAAAAAAACGTTATTTTTAGAAATAATGCGTTTTTCTTAAAATCAAACAAAAACTGCTGTAACTTTTTTATTTCTTTATAAAAAATGTAAATTTTGTTTAAATAATTTTATTTTCATGAAATCTAATTAGAAATGTAGTTTTAAAATTTTTCGGTCGATTATTTTAAAATTATACCAAAAAAACGTTTTTCTTAAAATCAAACTAAAACTGCTGTAACTTTTTTATTCTTTATAAAAAATGTAAATTT
>CAXARA010000138.1:0-44466 GCA_963971135.1 Stenus bimaculatus
TGAAATCTAATTAGAAATGTAGTTTTAAAATTTTTCGGACGATTACTTTTAAAATTATATCAAAAAAACGTTATTTTTTAGAAATAATGCGTTTTTCTTAAAAATCAAACAAAAACTGCTGTAACTTTTTTATTTCTTTATAAAAAAATGTAAATTTTGTTTAAATAATTTTATTTTCATGAAATCTAATTAGAAATGTAGTTTTAAAATTTTTCGGTCGATTATTTTTAAAATTATACCAAAAAAACGTTTTTCTTAAAAATCACACAAAAACTGCAGAAACTTTTTTATTTCTTTATAAAAAAATGTAAATTTTGTTTAAATAATTTTATTTTCATGAAATCTAATTAGAAATGTAGTTTTAAAATTTTTCGGACGATTACTTTTAAAATTATATCAAAAAAACGTTATTTTTTAGAAATAATGCGTTTTTCTTAAAAATCAAACAAAAACTGCTGTAACTTTTTTATTTCTTTATAAAAAAATGTAAATTTTGTTTAAATAATTTTATTTTCATGAAATCTAATTAGAAATGTAGCTTTAAAATTTTTCGGTCGATTATTTTTAAAATTATACCAAAAAAACGTTTTTCTTAAAAATCACACAAAAACTGCAGAAACTTTTTTATTTCTTTATAAAAAAATGTAAATTTTGTTTAAATAATATTATTTTCATGAAATCTAATTAGAAATGTAGTTTTAAAATTTTTCGGACGATTACTTTTAAAATTATATCAAAAAAACGTTATTTTTTAGAAATAATGCGTTTTTCTTAAAAATCAAACAAAAACTGCTGTAACTTTTTTATTTCTTTATAAAAAAATGTAAATTTTGTTTAAATAATTTTATTTTCATGAAATCTAATTAGAAATGTAGTTTTAAAATTTTTCGGTCGATTATTTTTAAAATTATACCAAAAAATCGTTTTTCTTAAAAATCAAACTAAAACTGCTGTAACTTTTTTATTTCTTTATAAAAAAATGTAAATTTTGTTTAAATAATATTATTTTCATGAAATCTAATTAGAAATGTAGTTTTAAAATTTTTCGGACGATTACTTTTAAAATTATATCAAAAAAACGTTATTTTTTAGAAATAATGCGTTTTTCTTAAAAATCAAACAAAAACTGCTGTAACTTTTTTATTTCTTTATAAAAAAATGTAAATTTTGTTTAAATAATTTTATTTTCATGAAATCTAATTAGAAATGTAGTTTTAAAATTTTTCGGTCGATTATTTTTAAAATTATACCAAAAAAACGTTTTTCTTAAAAATCACACAAAAACTGCAGAAACTTTTTTATTTCTTTATAAAAAAATGTAAATTTTGTTTAAATAATATTATTTTCATGAAATCTAATTAGAAATGTAGTTTTAAAATTTTTCGGACGATTACTTTTAAAATTATATCAAAAAAACGTTATTTTTTAGAAATAATGCGTTTTTCTTAAAAATCAAACAAAAACTGCTGTAACTTTTTTATTTCTTTATAAAAAAATGTAAATTTTGTTTAAATAATATTATTTTCATGAAATCTAATTAGAAATGTAGTTTTAAAATTTTTCGGACGATTACTTTTAAAATTATATCAAAAAAACGTTATTTTTTAGAAATAATGCGTTTTTCTTAAAAATCAAACAAAAACTGCTGTAACTTTTTTATTTCTTTATAAAAAAATGTAAATTTTGTTTAAATAATTTTATTTTCATGAAATCTAATTAGAAATGTAGTTTTAAAATTTTTCGGTCAATTATTTTTAAAATTATACCAAAAAAACGTTTTTCTTAAAAATCAAACTAAAACTGCTGTAACTTTTTTATTTCTTTATAAAAAAATGTAAATTTTGTTTAAATAATATTATTTTCATGAAATCTAATTAGAAATGTAGTTTTAAAATTTTTCGGACGATTACTTTTAAAATTATATCAAAAAAACGTTATTTTTTAGAAATAATGCGTTTTTCTTAAAAATCAAACAAAAACTGCTGTAACTTTTTTATTTCTTTATAAAAAAATGTAAATTTTGTTTAAATAATTTTATTTTCATGAAATCTAATTAGAAATGTAGTTTTAAAATTTTTCGGTCGATTATTTTTAAAATTATACCAAAAAAACGTTTTTCTTAAAAATCAAACTAAAACTGCTGTAACTTTTTTATTTCTTTATAAAAAAATGTAAATTTTGTTTAAATAATATTATTTTCATGAAATCTAATTAGAAATGTAGTTTTAAAATTTTTCGGACGATTACTTTTAAAATTATATCAAAAAAACGTTATTTTTTAGAAATAATGCGTTTTTCTTAAAAATCAAACAAAAACTGCTGTAACTTTTTTATTTCTTTATAAAAAAATGTAAATTTTGTTTAAATAATTTTATTTTCATGAAATCTAATTAGAAATGTAGTTTTAAAAATTTTCGGTCGATTATTTTTAAAATTATACCAAAAAAACGTTTTTCTTAAAAATCAAACTAAAACTGCTGTAACTTTTTTATTTCTTTATAAAAAAATGTAAATTTTGTTTAAATAATATTATTTTCATGAAATCTAATTAGAAATGTAGTTTTAAAATTTTTCGGACGATTACTTTTAAAATTATATCAAAAAAACGTTATTTTTTAGAAATAATGCGTTTTTCTTAAAAATCAAACAAAAACTGCTGTAACTTTTTTATTTCTTTATAAAAAAATGTAAATTTTGTTTAAATAATTTTATTTTCATGAAATCTAATTAGAAATGTAGTTTTAAAATTTTTCGGTCGATTATTTTTAAAATTATACCAAAAAAACGTTTTTCTTAAAAATCACACAAAAACTGCAGAAACTTTTTTATTTCTTTATAAAAAAATGTAAATTTTGTTTAAATAATATTATTTTCATGAAATCTAATTAGAAATGTAGTTTTAAAATTTTTCGGACGATTACTTTTAAAATTTTATCAAAAAAACGTTATTTTTTAGAAATAATGCGTTTTTCTTAAAAATCAAACAAAAACTGCTGTAACTTTTTTATTTCTTTATAAAAAAATGTAAATTTTGTTTAAATAATTTTATTTTCATGAAATCTAATTAGAAATGTAGTTTTAAAATTTTTCGGTCGATTATTTTTAAAATTATACCAAAAAAACGTTTTTCTTAAAAATCAAACTAAAACTGCTGTAACTTTTTTATTTCTTTATAAAAAAATGTAAATTTTGTTTAAATAATATTATTTTCATGAAATCTAATTAGAAATGTAGTTTTAAAATTTTTCGGACGATTACTTTTAAAATTATATCAAAAAAACGTTATTTTTTAGAAATAATTCGTTTTTCTTAAAAATCAAACAAAAACTGCTGTAACTTTTTTATTTCTTTATAAAAAAATGTAAATTTTGTTTAAATAATATTATTTTCATGAAATCTAATTAGAAATGTAGTTTTAAAATTTTTCGGACGATTACTTTTAAAATTATATCAAAAAAACGTTATTTTTTAGAAATAATGCGTTTTTCATAAATATCAAACAAAAACTGCTGTAACTTTTTTATTTCTTTATAAAAAAATGTAAATTTTGTTTAAATAATTTTATTTTCATGAAATCTAATTAGAAATGTAGTTTTAAGATTTTTCGGTCGATTATTTTTAAAATTATACCAAAAAAACGTTTTTCTTAAAAATCAAACTAAAACTGCTGTAACTTTTTTATTTCTTTATAAAAAAATGTAAATTTTCTTTAAATAATATTATTTTCATGAAATCTAATTAGAAATGTAGTTTTAAAATTTTTCGGACGATTACTTTTAAAATTATATCAAAAAAACGTTATTTTTTAGAAATAATGCGTTTTTCTTAAAAATCAAACAAAAACTGCTGTAACTTTTTTATTTCTTTATAAAAAAATGTAAATTTTGTTTAAATAATTTTATTTTCATGAAATCTAATTAGAAATGTAGTTTTAAAATTTTTCGGTCGATTATTTTTAAAATTATACCAAAAAAACGTTTTTCTTAAAAATCACACAAAAACTGCAGAAACTTTTTTATTTCTTTATAAAAAAATGTAAATTTTGTTTAAATAATTTTATTTTCATGAAATCTAATTAGAAATGTAGTTTTAAAATTTTTCGGACGATTACTTTTAAAATTATATCAAAAAAACGTTATTTTTTAGAAATAATGCGTTTTTCTTAAAAATCAAACAAAAACTGCTGTAACTTTTTTATTTCTTTATAAAAAAATGTAAATTTTGTTTAAATAATTTTATTTTCATGAAATCTAATTAGAAATGTAGTTTTAAAATTTTTCGGTCGATTATTTTTAAAATTATACCAAAAAAACGTTTTTCTTAAAAATCACACAAAAACTGCAGAAACTTTTTTATTTCTTTATAAAAAAATGTAAATTTTGTTTAAATAATTTTATTTTCATGAAATCTAATTAGAAATGTAGTTTTAAAATTTTTCGGACGATTACTTTTAAAATTATATCAAAAAAACGTTATTTTTTAGAAATAATGCGTTTTTCTTAAAAATCAAACAAAAACTGCTGTAACTTTTTTATTTCTTTATAAAAAAATGTAAATTTTGTTTAAATAATTTTATTTTCATGAAATCTAATTAGAAATGTAGTTTTAAAATTTTTCGGTCGATTATTTTTAAAATTATACCAAAAAAACGTTTTTCTTAAAAATCACACAAAAACTGCAGAAACTTTTTTATTTCTTTATAAAAAAATGTAAATTTTGTTTAAATAATATTATTTTCATGAAATCTAATTAGAAATGTAGTTTTAAAATTTTTCGGACGATTACTTTTAAAATTATATCAAAAAAACGTTATTTTTTGGAAATAATGCGTTTTTCTTAAAAATCAAAGAAAACTGCTGTAAC
This sequence comes from Stenus bimaculatus, assembly GCA_963971135.1. Lineage (NCBI taxonomy): Eukaryota > Metazoa > Arthropoda > Insecta > Coleoptera > Staphylinidae > Stenus > Stenus bimaculatus. The sequence goes on from CAXARA010000138.1 coordinate 4,864, forward strand.
TTTTTTATTTCTTTATAAAAAAATGTAAATTTTGTTTAAATAATTTTATTTTCATGAAATCTAATTAGAAATGTAGTTTTAAAATTTTTCGGTCGATTATTTTTAAAATTATGCCAAAAAAACGTTTTTCTTAAAAATCTCACAAAAACTGCAGAAACTTTTTTATTTCTTTATAAAAAAATGTAAATTTTGTTTAAATAATATTATTTTCATGAAATCTAATTAGAAATGTAGTTTTAAAATTTTTCGGACGATTACTTTTAAAATTATATCAAAAAAACGTTATTTTTTAGAAATAATGCGTTTTTCTTAAAAATCAAACAAAAACTGCTGTAACTTTTTTATTTCTTTATAAAAAAATATAAATTTTGTTTAAATAATTTTATTTTCATGAAATCTAATTAGAAATGTAGTTTTAAAATTTTTCGGTCGATTATTTTTAAAATTATACCAAAAAAACGTTTTTCTTAAAAATCACACAAAAACTGCAGAAACTTTTTTATTTTTTTATAAAAAAATGTAAATTTTGTTTAAATAATATTATTTTCATGAAATCTAATTAGAAATGGAGTTTTAAAATTTTTCGGACGATTACTTTTAAAATTATATCAAAAAAACGTTATTTTTTAGAAATATAGCGTTTTTCTTAAAAATCAAACAAAAACTGCTGTAACTTTTTTATTTCTTTATAAAAAAATGTAAATTTTGTTTAAATAATTTTATTTTCATGAAATCTAATTAGAAATGTAGTTTTAAAATTTTTCGGTGGATTATTTTTAAAATTATACCAAAAAAACGTTTTTCTTAAAAATCACACAAAAACTGCAGAAACTTTTTTATTTCTTTATAAAAAAATGTAAATTTTGTTTAAATAATATTATTTTCATGAAATCTAATTAGAAATGTAGTTTTAAAATTTTTCGGACGATTTTATTTTAAAATTATATCAAAAAAACGTTATTTTTTAGAAATAATGCGTTTTTCTTAAAAATCAAACAAAAACTGCTGTAACTTTTTTATTTCTTTATAAAAAAATGTAAATTTTGTTTAAATAATATTATTTTCATGAAATCTAATTAGAAATGTAGTTTTAAAATTTTTCGGACGATTACTTTTAAAATTATATCAAAAAAACGTTATTTTTTAGAAATAATGCGTTTTTCTTAAAAATCAAACAAAAACTGCTGTAACTTTTTTATTTCTTTATAAAAAAATGTAAATTTTGTTTAAATAATTTTATTTTCATGAAATCTAATTAGAAATGTAGTTTTAAAATTTTTCGGTCGATTATTTTTAAAATTATACCAAAAAAACGTTTTTCTTAAAAATCAAACTAAAACTGCTGTAACTTTTTTATTTCTTTATAAAAAAATGTAAATTTTGTTTAAATAATATTATTTTCATGAAATCTAATTAGAAATGTAGTTTTAAAATTTTTCGGACGATTACTTTTAAAATTATATCAAAAAAACGTTATTTTTTAGAAATAATGCGTTTTTCTTAAAAATCAAACAAAAACTGCTGTAACTTTTTTATTTCTTTATAAAAAAATGTAAATTTTGTTTAAATAATTTTATTTTCATGAAATCTAATTAGAAATGTAGTTTTAAAATTTTTTGGTCGATTATTTTTAAAATTATACCAAAAAAACGTTTTTCTTAAAAATCAAACTAAAACTGCTGTAACTTTTTTATTTCTTTATAAAAAAATGTAAATTTTGTTTAAATAATATTATTTTCATGAAATCTAATTAGAAATGTAGTATTAAAATTTTTCGGTCAATTATTTTTAAAATTATACCAAAAAAACGTTTTTCTTAAAAATCAAACTAAAACTGCTGTAACTTTTTTATTTCTTTATAAAAAAATGTAAATTTTGTTTAAATAATATTATTTTCATGAAATCTAATTAGAAATGTAGTTTTAAAATTTTTCGGACGATTACTTTTAAAATTATATAAAAAAAACGTTATTTTTTAGAAATAATGCGTTTTTCTTAAAAATCAAACAAAAACTGCTGTAACTTTTTTATTTCTTTATAAAAAAATGTAAATTTTGTTTAAATAATTTTATTTTCATGAAATCTAATTAGAAATGTAGTTTTAAAATTTTTCGGTCGATTATTTTTAAAATTATACCAAAAAAACGTTTTTCTTAAAAATCACACAAAAACTGCAGAAACTTTTTTATTTCTTTATAAAAAAATGTAAATTTTGTTTAAATAATATTATTTTCATGAAATCTAATTAGAAATGTAGTTTTAAAATTTTTCGGACGATTACTTTTAAAATGATATCAAAAAAACGTTATTTTTTAGAAATAATGCGTTTTTCTTAAAAATCAAACAAAAACTGCTGTAACTTTTTTATTTCTTTATGAAAAAATGTAAATTTTGTTTAAATAATTTTATTTTCATGAAATCTAATTAGAAATGTAGTTTTAAAATTTTTCGGTCGATTATTTTTAAAATTATACCAAAAAAACGTTTTTCTTAAAAATCAAACTAAAACTGCTGTAACTTTTTTATTTCTTTATAAAAAAATGTAAATTTTGTTTAAATAATATTATTTTCATGAAATCTAATTAGAAATGTAGTTTTAAAATTTTTCGGACGATTACTTTTAAAATTATATCAAAAAAACGTTATTTTTTAGAAATAATGCGTTTTTCTTAAAAATCAAACAAAAACTGCTGTAACTTTTTTATTTCTTTTTAAAAAAATGTAAATTTTGTTTAAATAATATTATTTTCATGAAATCTAATTAGAAATGTAGTTTTAAAATTTTTCGGACGATTACTTTTAAAATTATATCAAAAAAACGTTATTTTTTAGAAATAATGCGTTTTTCTTAAAAATCAAACAAAAACTGCTGTAACTTTTTTATTTCTTTATAAAAAAATGTAAATTTTGTTTAAATAATTTTATTTTCATGAAATCTAATTAGAAATGTAGTTTTAAAATTTTTCGGTCGATTATTTTTAAAATTATACCAAAAAAACGTTTTTCTTAAAAATCAAACTAAAACTGCTGTAACTTTTTTATTTCTTTATAAAAAAATGTAAATTTTGTTTAAATAATATTATTTTCATGAAATCTAATTAGAAATGTAGTTTTAAAATTTTTCGGACGATTACTTTTAAAATTATATCAAAAAAACGTTATTTTTTAGAAATAATGCGTTTTTCTTAAAAATCAAACAAAAACTGCTGTAACTTTTTTATTTCTTTATAAAAAAATGTAAATTTTGTTTAAATAATTTTATTTTCATGAAATCTAATTAGAAATGTAGTTTTAAAATTTTTCGGTCGATTATTTTTAAAATTATACCAAAAGAACGTTTTTCTTAAAAATCACACAAAAACTGCAGAAACTTTTTTATTTCTTTATAAAAAAATGTAAATTTTGTTTAAATAATTTTATTTTCATGAAATCTAATTAGAAATGTAGTTTTAAAATTTTTCGGTAGATTACTTTTAAAATTATATCAAAAAAACGTTATTTTTTAGAAATAATGCGTTTTTCTTAAAAATCAAACAAAAACTGCTGTAACTTTTTTATTTCTTTATAAAAAAATGTAAATTTTGTTTAAATAATTTTATTTTCATGAAATCTAATTAGAAATGTAGTTTTAAAATTTTTCGGTCGATTATTTTTAAAATTATACCAAAAAAACGTTTTTCTTAAAAATCAAACTAAAACTGCTGTAACTTTTTTATTTCTTTATAAAAAAATGTAAATTTTGTTTAAATAATATTATTTTCATGAAATCTAATTAGAAATGTAGTTTTAAAATTTTTCGGACGATTACTTTTAAAATTATATCAAAAAAACGTTATTTTTTAGAAATAATGCGTTTTTCTTAAAAATCAAACAAAAACTGCTGTAACTTTTTTATTTCTTTATAAAAAAATGTAAATTTTGTTTAAATAATTTTATTTTCATGAAATCTAATTAGAAATGTAGTTTTAAAATTTTTCGGTCGATTATTTTTAAAATTATACCAAAAAAACGTTTTTCTTAAAAATCACACAAAAACTGCAGAAACTTTTTTATTTCTTTATAAAAAAATGTAAATTTTGTTTAAATAATATTATTTTCATGAAATCTAATTAGAAATGTAGTTTTAAAATTTTTCGGACGATTACTTTTAAAATTTTATCAAAAAAACGTTATTTTTTAGAAATAATGCGTTTTTCTTAAAAATCAAACAAAAACTGCTGTAACTTTTTTATTTCTTTATAAAAAAATGTAAATTTTGTTTAAATAATTTTATTTTCATGAAATCTAATTAGAAATGTAGTTTTAAAATTTTTCGGTCGATTATTTTTAAAATTATACCAAAAAAACGTTTTTCTTAAAAATCAAACTAAAACTGCTGTAACTTTTTTATTTCTTTATAAAAAAATGTAAATTTTGTTTAAATAATATTATTTTCATGAAATCTAATTAGAAATGTAGTTTTAAAATTTTTCGGACGATTACTTTTAAAATTATATCAAAAAAACGTTATTTTTTAGAAATAATGCGTTTTTCTTAAAAATCAAACAAAAACTGATGTAACTTTTTTATTTCTTTATAAAAAAATGTAAATTTTGTTTAAATAATTTTATTTTCATGAAATCTAATTAGAAATGTAGTTTTAAAATTTTTTGGTCGATTATTTATAAAATTATACCAAAAAAACGTTTTTCTTAAAAATCAAACTAAAACTGCTGTAACTTTTTTATTTCTTTATAAAAAAATGTAAATTTTGTTTAAATAATATTATTTTCATGAAATCTAATTAAAAATGTAGTTTTAATATTTTTCGGACGATTACTTTTAAAATTATATCAAAAAAACGTTATTTCTTTGAAATAATGCGTTTTTCTTAAAAATCAAACAAAAACTGCTGTAACTTTTTTATTTCTTTATAAAAAAATGTAAATTTTGTTTAAATAATTTTATTTTCATGAAATCTAATTAGAAATGTAGTTTTAAAATTTTTCGGTCGATTATTTTTAAAATTATACCAAAAAAACGTTTTTCTTAAAAATCACACAAAAACTGCAGAAACTTTTTTATTTCTTTATAAAAAAATGTAAATTTTGTTTAAATAATATTATTTTCATGAAATCTAATTAGAAATGTAGTTTTAAAATTTTTCGGACGATTACTTTTAAAATTATATCAAAAAAACGTTATTTTTTAGAAATAATGCGTTTTTCTTAAAAATCAAACAAAAACTGCTGTAACTTTTTTATTTCTTTATAAAAAAATGTAAATTTTGTTTAAATAATTTTATTTTCATGAAATCTAATTAGAAATGTAGTTTTAAAATTTTTCGGTCGATTATTTTTAAAATTATACCAAAAAAACGTTTTTCTTAAAAATCAAACTAAAACTGCTGTAACTTTTTTATTTCTTTATAAAAAAATGTAAATTTTGTTTAAATAATATTATTTACATAAAATCTAATTAGAAATGTAGTTTTAAAATTTTTCGGACGATTACTTTTAAAATTATATCAAAAAAACGTTATTTTTTAGAAATAATGCGTTTTTCTTAAAAATCAAACAAAAACTGCTGTAACTTTTTTATTTCTTTATAAAAAAATGTAAATTTTGTTTAAATAATTTTATTTTCATGAAATCTAATTAGAAATGTAGTTTTAAAATTTTTCGGTCGATTATTTTTAAAATTATACCAAAAAAACGTTTTTCTTAAAAATCACACAAAAACTGCAGAAACTTTTTTATTTCTTTATAAAAAAATGTAAATTTTGTTTAAATAATTTTATTTTCATGAAATCTAATTAGAAATGTAGTTTTAAAATTTTTCGGACGATTACTTTTAAAATTATATCAAAAAAACGTTATTTTTTCGAAATAATGCGTTTTTCTTAAAAATCAAACAAAAACTGCTGTAACTTTTTTATTTCTTTATAAAAAAATGTAAATTTTGTTTAAATAATTTTATTTTCATGAAATCTAATTAGAAATGTAGTTTTAAAATTTTTCGGTCGATTATTTTTAAAATTATAACAAAAAAACGTTTTTCTTAAAAATCAAACTAAAACTGCTGTAACTTTTTTATTTCTTTATAAAAAAATGTAAATTTTGTTTAAATAATATTATTTTCATGAAATCTAATTAGAAATGTAGTTTTAAAATTTTTCGGACGATTACTTTTAAAATTATATCAAAAAAACGTTATTTTTTAGAAATAATGCGTTTTTCTTAAAAATCAAACAAAAACTGCTGTAACTTTTTTATTTCTTTATAAAAAAATGTTAATTTTGTTTAAATAATTTTATTTTCATGAAATCTAATTAGAAATGTAGTTTTAAAATTTTTCGGTCGATTATTTTTAAAATTATACCAAAAAAACGTTTTTCTTAAAAATCACACAAAAACTGCAGAAACTTTTTTATTTCTTTATAAAAAAATGTAAATTTTGTTTAAATAATTTTATTTTCATGAAATCTAATTAGAAATGTAGTTTTAAAATTTTTCGGACGATTACTTTTAAAATTATATCAAAAAAACGTTATTTTTTAGAAATAATGCGTTTTTCTTAAAAATCAAACAAAAACTGCTGTAACTTTTTTATTTCTTTATAAAAAAATGTAAATTTTGTTTAAATAATTTTATTTTCATGAAATCTAATTAGAAATGTAGTTTTAAAATTTTTCGGTCGATTATTTTTAAAATTATACCAAAAAAACGTTTTTCTTAAAAATCACACAAAAACTGCAGAAACTTTTTTATTTTTTTATAAAAAAATGTAAATTTTGTTTAAATAATATTATTTTCATGAAATCTATTTAGAAATGTAGTTTTAAAATTTTTCGGACGATTACTTTTAAAATTATATCAAAAAAACGTTATTTTTTAGAAATAATGCGTTTTTCTTAAAAATCAAACAAAAACTGCTGTAACTTTTTTATTTCTTTATAAAAAAATGTAAATTTTGTTTAAATAATTTTATTTTTATGAAATCTAATTAGAAATGTAGTTTTAAAATTTTTCGGTCGATTATTTTTAAAATTATACCAAAAAAACGTTTTTCTTAAAAATCACACAAAAACTGCAGAAACTTTTTTATTTCTTTATAAAAAAATGTAAATTTTGTTTAAATAATATTATTTTCATGAAATCTAATTAGAAATGTAGTTTTAAAATTTTTTGGACGATTACTTTTAAAATTATATCAAAAAAACGTTATTTTTTAGAAATAATGCGTTTTTCTTAAAAATCAAACAAAAACTGCTGTAACTTTTTTATTTCTTTATAAAAAAATGTAAATTTTGTTTAAATAATATTATTTTCATGAAATCTAATTAGAAATGTAGTTTTAAAATTTTTCGGACGATTACTTTTAAAATTATATCAAAAAAACGTTATTTTTTAGAAATAATGCGTTTTTCTTAAAAATCAAACAAAAACTGCTGTAACTTTTTTATTTCTTTATAAAAAAATGTAAATTTTGTTTAAATAATTTTATTTTCATGAAATCTAATTAGAAATGTAGTTTTAAAATTTTTCGGTCGATTATTTTTAAAATTATACCAAAAAAACGTTTTTCTTAAAAATCACACAAAAACTGCAGAAACTTTTTTATTTCTTTATAAAAAAATGTAAATTTTGTTTAAATAATTTTATTTTCAAGAAATCTAATTAGAAATGTAGTTTTAAAATTTTTCGGACGATTACTTTTAAAATTATATCAAAAAAACGTTATTTTTTAGAAATAATGCGTTTTTCTTAAAAATCAAACAAAAACTGCTGTAACTTTTTTATTTCTTTATAAAAAAATGTAAATTTTGTTTAAATAATTTTATTTTCATGAAATCTAATTAGAAATGTAGTTTTAAAATTTTTCGGTCGATTATTTTTAAAATTATACCAAAAAAACGTTTTTCTTAAAAATCACACAAAAACTGCAGAAACTTTTTTATTTCTTTATAAAAAAATGTAAATTTTGTTTAAATAATATTATTTTCATGAAATCTAATTAGAAATGTAGTTTTAAAATTTTTCGGACGATTACTTTTAAAATTATATCAAAAAAACGTTATTTTTTAGAAATAATGCGTTTTTCTTAAAAATCAAACAAAAACTGCTGTAACTTTTTTATTTCTTTATAAAAAAATGTAAATTTTGTTTAAATAATTTTATTTTCATGAAATCTAATTAGAAATGTAGTTTTAAAATTTTTCGGTCGATTATTTTTAAAATTATACCAAAAAAACATTTTTCTTAAAAATCAAACTAAAACTGCTGTAACTTTTTTATTTCTTTATAAAAAAATGTAAATTTTGTTTAAATAATATTATTTTCATGAAATCTAATTAGAAATGTAGTTTTAAAATTTTTCGGACGATTACTTTTAAAATTATATCAAAAAAACGTTATTTTTTAGAAATAATGCGTTTTTCTTAAAAATCAAACAAAAAATGCTGTAACTTTTTTATTTCTTTATAAAAAAATGTAAATTTTGTTTAAATAATTTTATTTTCATGAAATCTAATTAGAAATGTAGTTTTAAAATTTTTCGGTCGATTATTTTTAAAATTATACCAAAAAAACGTTTTTCTTAAAAATCACACAAAAACTGCAGAAACTTTTTTATTTCTTTATAAAAAAATGTAAATTTTGTTTAAATAATTTTATTTTCATGAAATCTAATTAGAAATGTAGTTTTAAAATTTTTCGGACGATTACTTTTAAAATTATATCAAAAAAACGTTATTTTTTCGAAATAATGCGTTTTTCTTAAAAATCAAACAAAAACTGCTGTAACTTTTTTATTTCTTTATAAAAAAATGTAAATTTTGTTTAAATAATTTTATTTTCATGAAATCTAATTAGAAATGTAGTTTTAAAATTTTTCGGTCGATTATTTTTAAAATTATAACAAAAAAACGTTTTTCTTAAAAATCAAACTAAAACTGCTGTAACTTTTTTATTTCTTTATAAAAAAATGTAAATTTTGTTTAAATAATATTATTTTCATGAAATCTAATTAGAAATGTAGTTTTAAAATTTTTCGGACGATTACTTTTAAAATTATATCAAAAAAACTTTATTTTTTAGAAATAATGCGTTTTTCTTAAAAATCAAACAAAAACTGCTGCAACTTTTTTATTTCTTTATAAAAAAATGTAAATTTTGTTTAAATAATTTTATTTTCATGAAATCTAATTAGAAATGTAGTTTTAAAATTTTTCGGTCGATTATTTTTAAAATTATACCAAAAAAACGTTTTTCTTATAAATCACACAAAAACTGCAGAAACTTTTTTATTTCTTTATAAAAAAATGTAAATTTTGTTTAAATAATTTTATTTTCATGAAATCTAATTAGAAATGTAGTTTTAAAATTTTTCGGACGATTACTTTTAAAATTATATCAAAAAAACGTTATTTTTTAGAAATAATGCGTTTTTCTTAAAAATCAAACAAAAACTGCTGTAACTTTTTTATTTCTTTATAAAAAAATGTAAATTTTGTTTAAATAATATTATTTTCATGAAATCTAATTAGAAATGTAGTTTTAAAATTTTTCGGACGATTACTTTTAAAATTATATCAAAAAAACGTTATTTTTTAGAAATAATGCGTTTTTCTTAAAAATCAAACAAAAACTGCTGTAACTTTTTTATTTCTTTATAAAAAAATGTAATTTCATGAAATCTAATTAGAAATGTAGTTTTAAAATTTTTCGGACGATTACTTTTAAAATTATATCAAAAAAACGTTATTTTTTAGAAATAATGCGTTTTTCTTAAAAATCAAACAAAAACTGCTGTAACTTTTTTATTTCTTTATAAAAAAATGTAAATTTTGTTTAAATAATTTTATTTTCATGAAATCTAATTAGAAATGTAGTTTTAAAATTTTTCGGTCGATTATTTTTAAAATTATACCAAAAAAACGTTTTTCTTAAAAATCACACAAAAACTGCAGAAACTTTTTTATTTCTTTATAAAAAAATGTAAATTTTGTTTAAATAATATTATTTTCATGAAATCTAATTAGAAATGTAGTTTTAAAATTTTTCGGACGATTACTTTTAAAATTATATCAAAAAAACGTAATTTTTTAGAAATAATGCGTTTTTCTTAAAAATCAAACAAAAACTGCTGTAACTTTTTTATTTCTTTATAAAAAAATGTAAATTTTGTTTAAATAATATTATTTTCATGAAATCTAATTAGAAATGTAGTTTTAAAATTTTTCGGACGATTACTTTTAAAATTATATCAAAAAAACGTTATTTTTTAGAAATAATGCGTTTTTCTTAAAAATCAAACAAAAACTGCTGTAACTTTTTTATTTCTTTATAAAAAAATGTAAATTTTGTTTAAATAATTTTATTTTCATGAAATCTAATTAGAAATGTAGTTTTAAAATTTTTCGGTCGATTATTTTTAAAATTATACCAAAAAAACGTTTTTCTTAAAAATCAAACTAAAACTGCTGTAACTTTTTTATTTCTTTATAAAAAAATGTAAATTTTGTTTAAATAATATTATTTTCATGAAATCTAATTAGAAATGTAGTATTAAAATTTTTCGGTCGATTATTTTTAAAATTATACCAAAAAAACGTTTTTCTTAAAAATCAAACTAAAACTGCTGTAACTTTTTTATTTCTTTATAAAAAAATGTAAATTTTGTTTAAATAATATTATTTTCATGAAATCTAATTAGAAATGTAGTTTTAAAATTTTTCGGACGATTACTTTTAAAATTATATCAAAAAAACGTTATTTTTTAGAAATAATGCGTTTTTCTTAAAAATCAAACAAAAACTGCTGTAACTTTTTTATTTCTTTATAAAAAAATGTAAATTTTGTTTAAATAATTTTATTTTCATGAAATCTAATTAGAAATGTAGTTTTAAAATTTTTCGGTCGATTATTTTTAAAATTATACCAAAAAAACGTTTTTCTTAAAAATCACACAAAAACTGCAGAAACTTTTTTATTTCTTTATAAAAAAATGTAAATTTTGTTTAAATAATATTATTTTCATGAAATCTAATTAGAAATGTAGTTTTAAAATTTTTCGGACGATTACTTTTAAAATTATATCAAAAAAACGTTATTTTTTAGAAATAATGCGTTTTTCTTAAAAATCAAACAAAAACTGCTGTAACTTTTTTATTTCTTTATAAAAAAATGTAAATTTTGTTTAAATAATTTTATTTTCATGAAATCTAATTAGAAATGTAGTTTTAAAATTTTTCGGTCGATTATTTTTAAAATTATACCAAAAAAACGTTTTTCTTAAAAATCAAACTAAAACTGCTGTAACTTTTTTATTTCTTTATAAAAAAATGTAAATTTTGTTTAAATAATATTATTTTCATGAAATCTAATTAGAAATGTAGTTTTAAAATTTTTCGGACGATTACTTTTAAAATTATATCAAAAAAACGTTATTTTTTAGAAATAATGCGTTTTTCTTAAAAATCAAACAAAAACTGCTGTAACTTTTTTATTTCTTTATAAAAAAATGTAAATTTTGTTTAAATAATTTTATTTTCATGAAATCTAATTAGAAATGTAGTTTTAAAATTTTTCGGTCGATTATTTTTAAAATTATACCAAAAAAACGTTTTTCTTAAAAATCACACAAAAACTGCAGAAACTTTTTTATTTCTTTATAAAAAAATGTAAATTTTGTTTAAATAATATTATTTTCATGAAATCTAATTAGAAATGTAGTTTTAAAATTTTTCGGACGATTACTTTTAAAATTATATCAAAAAAACGTTATTTTTTAGAAATAATGCGTTTTTCTTAAAAATCAAACAAAAACTGCTGTAACTTTTTTATTTCTTTATAAAAAAATGTAAATTTTGTTTAAATAATTTTATTTTCATGAAATCTAATTAGAAATGTAGTTTTAAAATTTTTCGGTCGATTATTTTTAAAATTATACCAAAAAAACGTTTTTCTTAAAAATCAAACTAAAACTGCTGTAACTTTTTTATTTCTTTATAAAAAAATGTAAATTTTGTTTAAATAATATTATTTTCATGAAATCTAATTAGAAATGTAGTTTTAAAATTTTTCGGACGATTACTTTTAAAATTATATCAAAAAAACGTTATTTTTTAGAAATAATGCGTTTTTCTTAAAAATCAAACAAAAACTGCTGTAACTTTTTTATTTCTTTTTAAAAAAATGTAAATTTTGTTTAAATAATATTATTTTCATGAAATCTAATTAGAAATGTAGTTTTAAAATTTTTCGGACGATTACTTTTAAAATTATATCAAAAAAACGTTATTTTTTAGAAATAATGCGTTTTTCTTAAAAATCAAACAAAAACTGCTGTAACTTTTTTATTTCTTTATAAAAAAATGTAAATTTTGTTTAAATAATTTTATTTTCATGAAATCTAATTAGAAATGTAGTTTTAAAATTTTTCGGTCGATTATTTTTAAAATTATACCAAAAAAACGTTTTTCTTAAAAATCAAACTAAAACTGCTGTAACTTTTTTATTTCTTTATAAAAAAATGTAAATTTTGTTTAAATAATATTATTTTCATGAAATCTAATTAGAAATGTAGTTTTAAAATTTTTCGGACGATTACTTTTAAAATTATATCAAAAAAACGTTATTTTTTAGAAATAATGCGTTTTTCTTAAAAATCAAACAAAAACTGCTGTAACTTTTTTATTTCTTTATAAAAAAATGTAAATTTTGTTTAAATAATTTTATTTTCATGAAATCTAATTAGAAATGTAGTTTTAAAATTTTTCGGTCGATTATTTTTAAAATTATACCAAAAAAACGTTTTTCTTAAAAATCACACAAAAACTGCAGAAACTTTTTTATTTCTTTATAAAAAAATGTAAATTTTGTTTAAATAATTTTATTTTCATGAAATCTAATTAGAAATGTAGTTTTAAAATTTTTCGGACGATTACTTTTAAAATTATATCAAAAAAACGTTATTTTTTAGAAATAATGCGTTTTTCTTAAAAATCAAACAAAAACTGCTGTAACTTTTTTATTTCTTTATAAAAAAATGTAAATTTTGTTTAAATAATTTTATTTTCATGAAATCTAATTAGAAATGTAGTTTTAAAATTTTTCGGTCGATTATTTTTAAAATTATACCAAAAAAACGTTTTTCTTAAAAATCAAACTAAAACTGCTGTAACTTTTTTATTTCTTTATAAAAAAATGTAAATTTTGTTTAAATAATATTATTTTCATGAAATCTAATTAGAAATGTAGTTTTAAAATTTTTCGGACGATTACTTTTAAAATTATATCAAAAAAACGTTATTTTTTAGAAATAATGCGTTTTTCTTAAAAATCAAACAAAAACTGCTGTAACTTTTTTATTTCTTTATAAAAAAATGTAAATTTTGTTTAAATAATTTTATTTTCATGAAATCTAATTAGAAATGTAGTTTTAAAATTTTTCGGTCGATTATTTTTAAAATTATACCAAAAAAACGTTTTTCTTAAAAATCACACAAAAACTGCAGAAACTTTTTTATTTCTTTATAAAAAAATGTAAATTTTGTTTAAATAATTTTATTTTCATGAAATCTAATTAGAAATGTAGTTTTAAAATTTTTCGGACGATTACTTTTAAAATTATATCAAAAAAACGTTATTTTTTAGAAATAATGCGTTTTTCTTAAAAATCAAACAAAAACTGCTGTAACTTTTTTATTTCTTTATAAAAAAATGTAAATTTTGTTTAAATAATTTTATTTTCATGAAATCTAATTAGAAATGTAGTTTTAAAATTTTTCGGTCGATTATTTTTAAAATTATACCAAAAAAACGTTTTTCTTAAAAATCACACAAAAACTGCAGAAACTTTTTTATTTCTTTATAAAAAAATGTAAATTTTGTTTAAATAATATTATTTTCATGAAATCTAATTAGAAATGTAGTTTTAAAATTTTTCGGACGATTACTTTTAAAATTATATCAAAAAAACGTTATTTTTTAGAAATAATGCGTTTTTCTTAAAAATCAAACAAAAACTGCTGTAACTTTTTTATTTCTTTATAAAAAAATGTAAATTTTGTTTAAATAATTTTATTTTCATGAAATCTAATTAGAAATGTAGTTTTAAAATTTTTCGGTCGATTATTTATAAAATTATACCAAAAAAACGTTTTTCTTAAAAATCAAACTAAAACTGCTGTAACTTTTTTATTTCTTTATAAAAAAATGTAAATTTTGTTTAAATAATATTATTTTCATGAAATCTAATTAAAAATGTAGTTTTAAAATTTTTCGGACGATTACTTTTAAAATTATATCAAAAAAACGTTATTTTTTAGAAATAATGCGTTTTTCTTAAAAATCAAACAAAAACTGCTGTAACTTTTTTATTTCTTTATAAAAAAATGTAAATTTTGTTTAAATAATTTTATTTTCATGAAATCTAATTAGAAATGTAGTTTTTAAATTTTTCGGTCGATTATTTTTAAAATTATACCAAAAAAACGTTTTTCTTAAAAATCACACAAAAACTGCAGAAACTTTTTTATTTCTTTATAAAAAAATGTAAATTTTGTTTAAATAATATTATTTTCATGAAATCTAATTAAAAATGTAGTTTTAAAATTTTTCGGACGATTACTTTTAAAATTATATCAAAAAAACGTTATTTTTTAGAAATAATGCGTTTTTCTTAAAAATCAAACAAAAACTGCTGTAACTTTTTTATTTCTTTATAAAAAAATGTAAATTTTGTTTAAATAATTTTATTTTCATGAAATCTAATTAGAAATGTAGTTTTTAAATTTTTCGGTCGATTATTTTTAAAATTATACCAAAAAAACGTTTTTCTTAAAAATCACACAAAAACTGCTGTAACTTTTTTATTTCTTTATAAAAAAATGTAAATTTTGTTTAAATAATATTATTTACATGAAATCTAATTAGAAATGTAGTTTTAAAATTTTTCGGACGATTACTTTTAAAATTATATCAAAAAAACGTTATTTTTTAGAAATAATGCGTTTTTCTTAAAAATCAAACAAAAACTGCTGTAACTTTTTTATTTCTTTATAAAAAAATGTAAATTTTGTTTAAATAATTTTATTTTCATGAAATCTAATTAGAAATGTAGTTTTAAAATTTTTCGGTCGATTATTTTTAAAATTATACCAAAAAAACGTTTTTCTTAAAAATCACACAAAAACTGCAGAAACTTTTTTATTTCTTTATAAAAAAATGTAAATTTTGTTTAAATAATTTTATTTTCATGAAATCTAATTAGAAATGTAGTTTTAAAATTTTTCGGACGATTACTTTTAAAATTATATCAAAAAAACGTTATTTTTTAGAAATAATGCGTTTTTCTTAAAAATCAAACAAAAACTGCTGTAACTTTTTTATTTCTTTATAAAAAAATGTAAATTTTGTTTAAATAATTTTATTTGCATGAAATCTAATTAGAAATGTAGTTTTAAAATTTTTCGGTCGATTATTTTTAAAATTATACCAAAAAAACGTTTTTCTTAAAAATCAAACTAAAACTGCTGTAACTTTTTTATTTCTTTATAAAAAAATGTAAATTTTGTTTAAATAATTTTATTTTCATGAAATCTAATTAGAAATGTAGTTTTAAAATTTTTCGGTCGATTATTTTTAAAATTATACCAAAAAAACGTTTTTCTTAAAAATCACACAAAAACTGCAGAAACTTTTTTATTTCTTTATAAAAAAATGTAAATTTTGTTTAAATAATTTTATTTTCATGAAATCTAATTAGAAATGTAGTTTTAAAATTTTTCGGACGATTACTTTTAAAATTATATCAAAAAAACGTTATTTTTTAGAAATAATGCGTTTTTCTTAAAAATCAAACAAAAACTGCTGTAACTTTTTTATTTCTTTATAAAAAAATGTAAATTTTGTTTAAATAATTTTATTTTCATGAAATCTAATCAGAAATGTAGTTTTAAAATTTTTCGGTCAATTATTTTTAAAATTATACCAAAAAAACGTTTTTCTTAAAAATCACACAAAAACTGCAGAAACTTTTTTATTTTTTTATAAAAAAATGTAAATTTTGTTTAAATAATATTATTTTCATGAAATCTAATTAGAAATGTAGTTTTAAAATTTTTCGGACGATTACTTTTAAAATTATATCAAAAAAACGTTATTTTTTAGAAATAATGCGTTTTTCTTAAAAATCAAACAAAAACTGCTGTAACTTTTTTATTTCTTTATAAAAAAATGTAAATTTTGTTTAAATAATTTTATTTTCATGAAATCTAATTAGAAATGTAGTTTTAAAATTTTTCGGTCGATTATTTTTAAAATTATACCAAAAAAACGTTTTTCTTAAAAATCACACAAAAACTGCAGAAACTTTTTTATTTCTTTATAAAAAAATGTAAATTTTGTTTAAATAATATTATTTTCATGAAATCTAATTAGAAATGTAGTTTTAAAATTTTTCGGACGATTACTTTTAAAATTATATCAAAAAAACGTTATTTTTTAGAAATAATGCGTTTTTCTTAAAAATCAAACAAAAACTGCTGTAACTTTTTTATTTCTTTATAAAAAAATGTAAATTTTGTTTAAATAATATTATTTTCATGAAATCTAATTAGAAATGTAGTTTTAAAATTTTTCGGACGATTACTTTTAAAATTATATCAAAAAAACGTTATTTTTTAGAAATAATGCGTTTTTCTTAAAAATCAAACAAAAACTGCTGTAACTTTTTTATTTCTTTATAAAAAAATGTAAATTTTGTTTAAATAATTTTATTTTCATGAAATCTAATTAGAAATGTAGTTTTAAAATTTTTCGGTCGATTATTTTTAAAATTATACCAAAAAAACGTTTTTCTTAAAAATCACACAAAAACTGCAGAAACTTTTTTATTTCTTTATAAAAAAATGTAAATTTTGTTTAAATAATTTTATTTTCATGAAATCTAATTAGAAATGTAGTTTTAAAATTTTTCGGACGATTACTTTTAAAATTATATCAAAAAAACGTTATTTTTTAGAAATAATGCGTTTTTCTTAAAAATCAAACAAAAACTGCTGTAACTTTTTTATTTCTTTATAAAAAAATGTAAATTTTGTTTAAATAATTTTATTTTCATGAAATCTAATTAGAAATGTAGTTTTAAAATTTTTCGGTCGATTATTTTTAAAATTATACCAAAAAAACGTTTTTCTTAAAAATCACACAAAAACTGCAGAAACTTTTTTATTTCTTTATAAAAAAATGTAAATTTTGTTTAAATAATATTATTTTCATGAAATCTAATTAAAAATGTAGTTTTAAAATTTTTCGGACGATTACTTTTAAAATTATATCAAAAAAACGTTATTTTTTAGAAATAATGCGTTTTTCTTAAAAATCAAACAAAAACTGCTGTAACTTTTTTATTTCTTTATAAAAAAATGTAAATTTTGTTTAAATAATTTTATTTTCATGAAATCTAATTAGAAATGTAGTTTTTAAATTTTTCGGTCGATTATTTTTAAAATTATACCAAAAAAACGTTTTTCTTAAAAATCACACAAAAACTGCAGAAACTTTTTTATTTCTTTATAAAAAAATGTAAATTTTGTTTAAATAATATTATTTTCATGAAATCTAATTAGAAATGTAGTTTTAAAATTTTTCGGACGATTACTTTTAAAATTATATCAAAAAAACGTTATTTTTTAGAAATAAAGCGTTTTTCTTAAAAATCAAACAAAAACTGCTGTAACTTTTTTATTTCTTTATAAAAAAATGTAAATTTTGTTTAAATAATTTTATTTTCATGAAATCTAATTAGAAATGTAGTTTTAAAATTTTTCGGTCGATTATTTTTAAAATTATACCAAAAAAACGTTTTTCTTAAAAATCAAACTAAAACTGCTGTAACTTTTTTATTTCTTTATAAAAAAATGTAAATTTTGTTTAAATAATATTATTTACATGAAATCTAATTAGAAATGTAGTTTTAAAATTTTTCGGACGATTACTTTTAAAATTATATCAAAAAAACGTTATTTTTTAGAAATAATGCGTTTTTCTTAAAAATCAAACAAAAACTGCTGTAACTTTTTTATTTCTTTATAAAAAAATGTAAATTTTGTTTAAATAATTTTATTTTCATGAAATCTAATTAGAAATGTAGTTTTAAAATTTTTCGGTCGATTATTTTTAAAATTATACCAAAAAAACGTTTTTCTTAAAAATCAAACTAAAACTGCTGTAACTTTTTTATTTCTTTATAAAAAAATGTAAATTTTGTTTAAATAATTTTATTTTCATGAAATCTAATTAGAAATGTAGTTTTAAAATTTTTCGGTCGATTATTTTTAAAATTATACCAAAAAAACGTTTTTCTTAAAAATCACACAAAAACTGCAGAAACTTTTTTATTTCTTTATAAAAAAATGTAAATTTTGTTTAAATAATTTTATTTTCATGAAATCTAATTAGAAATGTAGTTTTAAAATTTTTCGGACGATTACTTTTAAAATTATATCAAAAAAACGTTATTTTTTAGAAATAATGCGTTTTTCTTAAAAATCAAACAAAAACTGCTGTAACTTTTTTATTTCTTTATAAAAAAATGTAAATTTTGTTTAAATAATTTTATTTTCATGAAATCTAATTAGAAATGTAGTTTTAAAATTTTTCGGTCGATTATTTTTAAAATTATACCAAAAAAACGTTTTTCTTAAAAATCAAACTAAAACTGCTGTAACTTTTTTATTTCTTTATAAAAAAATGTAAATTTTGTTTAAATAATTTTATTTTCATGAAATCTAATTAGAAATGTAGTTTTAAAATTTTTCGGTCGATTATTTTTAAAATTATACCAAAAAAACGTTTTTCTTAAAAATCACACAAAAACTGCAGAAACTTTTTTATTTCTTTATAAAAAAATGTAAATTTTGTTTAAATAATTTTATTTTCATGAAATCTAATTAGAAATGTAGTTTTAAAATTTTTCGGACGATTACTTTTAAAATTATATCAAAAAAACGTTATTTTTTAGAAATAATGCGTTTTTCTTAAAAATCAAACAAAAACTGCTGTAACTTTTTTATTTCTTTATAAAAAAATGTAAATTTTGTTTAAATAATTTTATTTTCATGAAATCTAATTAGAAATGTAGTTTTAAAATTTTTCGGTCAATTATTTTTAAAATTATACCAAAAAAACGTTTTTCTTAAAAATCACACAAAAACTGCAGAAACTTTTTTATTTTTTTATAAAAAAATGTAAATTTTGTTTAAATAATATTATTTTCATGAAATCTAATTAGAAATGTAGTTTTAAAATTTTTCGGACGATTACTTTTAAAATTATATCAAAAAAACGTTATTTTTTAGAAATAATGCGTTTTTCTTAAAAATCAAACAAAAACTGCTGTAACTTTTTTATTTCTTTATAAAAAAATGTAAATTTTGTTTAAATAATTTTATTTTCATGAAATCTAATTAGAAATGTAGTTTTAAAATTTTTCGGTCGATTATTTTTAAAATTATACCAAAAAAACGTTTTTCTTAAAAATCACACAAAAACTGCAGAAACTTTTTTATTTCTTTATAAAAAAATGTAAATTTTGTTTAAATAATATTATTTTCATGAAATCTAATTAGAAATGTAGTTTTAAAATTTTTCGGACGATTACTTTTAAAATTATATCAAAAAAACGTTATTTTTTAGAAATAATGCGTTTTTCTTAAAAATCAAACAAAAACTGCTGTAACTTTTTTATTTCTTTATAAAAAAATGTAAATTTTGTTTAAATAATATTATTTTCATGAAATCTAATTAGAAATGTAGTTTTAAAATTTTTCGGACGATTACTTTTAAAATTATATCAAAAAAACGTTATTTTTTAGAAATAATGCGTTTTTCTTAAAAATCAAACAAAAACTGCTGTAACTTTTTTATTTCTTTATAAAAAAATGTAAATTTTGTTTAAATAATTTTATTTTCATGAAATCTAATTAGAAATGTAGTTTTAAAATTTTTCGGTCGATTATTTTTAAAATTATACCAAAAAAACGTTTTTCTTAAAAATCACACAAAAACTGCAGAAACTTTTTTATTTCTTTATAAAAAAATGTAAATTTTGTTTAAATAATTTTATTTTCATGAAATCTAATTAGAAATGTAGTTTTAAAATTTTTCGGACGATTACTTTTAAAATTATATCAAAAAAACGTTATTTTTTAGAAATAATGCGTTTTTCTTAAAAATCAAACAAAAACTGCTGTAACTTTTTTATTTCTTTATAAAAAAATGTAAATTTTGTTTAAATAATTTTATTTTCATGAAATCTAATTAGAAATGTAGTTTTAAAATTTTTCGGTCGATTATTTTTAAAATTATACCAAAAAAACGTTTTTCTTAAAAATCACACAAAAACTGCAGAAACTTTTTTATTTCTTTATAAAAAAATGTAAATTTTGTTTAAATAATATTATTTTCATGAAATCTAATTAGAAATGTAGTTTTAAAATTTTTCGGACGATTACTTTTAAAATTATATCAAAAAAACGTTATTTTTTAGAATCAATGCGTTTTTCTTAAAAATCAAACAAAAACTGCTGTAACTTTTTTATTTCTTTATAAAAAAATGTAAATTTTGTTTAAATAGTTTTATTTTCATGAAATCTAATTAGAAATGTAGTTTTAAAATTTTTCGGTCGATTATTTTTAAAATTATACCAAAAAAACATTGTTCTTAAAAATCAAACTAAAACTGCTGTAACTTTTTTATTTCTTTATAAAAAAATGTAAATTTTGTTTAAATAATATTATTTTCATGAAATCTAATTAGAAATGTAGTTTTAAAATTTTTCGGACGATTACTTTTAAAATTATATCAAAAAAACGTTATTTTTTAGAAATAATGCGTTTTTCTTAAAAATCAAACAAAAAATGCTGTAACTTTTTTATTTCTTTATAAAAAAATGTAAATTTTGTTTAAATAATTTTATTTTCATGAAATCTAATTAGAAATGTAGTTTTAAAATTTTTCGGTCGATTATTTTTAAAATTATACCAAAAAAACGTTTTTCTTAAAAATCACACAAAAACTGCAGAAACTTTTTTATTTCTTTATAAAAAAATGTAAATTTTGTTTAAATAATATTATTTTCATGAAATCTAATTAGAAATGTAGTTTTAAAATTTTTCGGACGATTACTTTTAAAATTATATCAAAAAAACGTTATTTTTTCGAAATAATGCGTTTTTCTTAAAAATCAAACAAAAACTGCTGTAACTTTTTTATTTCTTTATAAAAAAATGTAAATTTTGTTTAAATAATTTTATTTTCATGAAATCTAATTAGAAATGTAGTTTTAAAATTTTTCGGTCGATTATTTTTAAAATTATAACAAAAAAACGTTTTTCTTAAAAATCAAACTAAAACTGCTGTAACTTTTTTATTTCTTTATAAAAAAATGTAAATTTTGTTTAAATAATATTATTTTCATGAAATCTAATTAGAAATGTAGTTTTAAAATTTTTCGGACGATTACTTTTAAAATTATATCAAAAAAACGTTATTTTTTAGAAATAATGCGTTTTTCTTAAAAATCAAACAAAAACTGCTGCAACTTTTTTATTTCTTTATAAAAAAATGTAAATTTTGTTTAAATAATTTTATTTTCATGAAATCTAATTAGAAATGTAGTTTTAAAATTTTTCGGTCGATTATTTTTAAAATTATACCAAAAAAACGTTTTTCTTATAAATCACACAAAAACTGCAGAAACTTTTTTATTTCTTTATAAAAAAATGTAAATTTTGTTTAAATAATTTTATTTTCATGAAATCTAATTAGAAATGTAGTTTTAAAATTTTTCGGACGATTACTTTTAAAATTATATCAAAAAAACGTTATTTTTTAGAAATAATGCGTTTTTCTTAAAAATCAAACAAAAACTGCTGTAACTTTTTTATTTCTTTATAAAAAAATGTAAATTTTGTTTAAATAATTTTATTTTCATGAAATCTAATTAGAAATGTAGTTTTAAAATTTTTCGGTCGATTATTTTTAAAATTATACCAAAAAAACGTTTTTCTTAAAAATCACACAAAAACTGCAGAAACTTTTTTATTTTTTTATAAAAAAATGTAAATTTTGTTTAAATAATATTATTTTCATGAAATCTAATTAGAAATGTAGTTTTAAAATTTTTCGGACGATTACTTTTAAAATTATATCAAAAAAACGTTATTTTTTAGAAATAATGCGTTTTTCTTAAAAATCAAACAAAAACTGCTGTAACTTTTTTATTTCTTTATAAAAAAATGTAAATTTTGTTTAAATAATTTTATTTTCATGAAATCTAATTAGAAATGTAGTTTTAAAATTTTTCGGTCGATTATTTTTAAAATTATACCAAAAAAACGTTTTTCTTAAAAATCACACAAAAACTGCAGAAACTTTTTTATTTCTTTATAAAAAAATGTAAATTTTGTTTAAATAATATTATTTTCATGAAATCTAATTAGAAATGTAGTTTTAAAATTTTTCGGACGATTACTTTTAAAATTATATCAAAAAAACGTAATTTTTTAGAAATAATGCGTTTTTCTTAAAAATCAAACAAAAACTGCTGTAACTTTTTTATTTCTTTATAAAAAAATGTAAATTTTGTTTAAATAATATTATTTTCATGAAATCTAATTAGAAATGTAGTTTTAAAATTTTTCGGACGATTACTTTTAAAATTATATCAAAAAAACGTTATTTTTTAGAAATAATGCGTTTTTCTTAAAAATCAAACAAAAACTGCTGTAACTTTTTTATTTCTTTATAAAAAAATGTAAATTTTGTTTAAATAATTTTATTTTCATGAAATCTAATTAGAAATGTAGTTTTAAAATTTTTCGGTCGATTATTTTTAAAATTATACCAAAAAAACGTTTTTCTTAAAAATCACACAAAAACTGCAGAAACTTTTTTATTTCTTTATAAAAAAATGTAAATTTTGTTTAAATAATATTATTTTCATGAAATCTAATTAGAAATGTAGTTTTAAAATTTTTCGGACGATTACTTTTAAAATTATATCAAAAAAACGTTATTTTTTAGAAATAATGCGTTTTTCTTAAAAATCAAACAAAAACTGCTGTAACTTTTTTATTTCTTTATAAAAAAATGTAAATTTTGTTTAAATAATTTTATTTTCATGAAATCTAATTAGAAATGTAGTTTTAAAATTTTTCGGTCGATTATTTTTAAAATTATACCAAAAAAACGTTTTTCTTAAAAATCAAACTAAAACTGCTGTAACTTTTTTATTTCTTTATAAAAAAATGTAAATTTTGTTTAAATAATATTATTTTCATGAAATCTAATTAGAAATGTAGTTTTAAAATTTTTCGGACGATTACTTTTAAAATTATATCAAAAAAACGTTATTTTTTAGAAATAATGCGTTTTTCTTAAAAATCAAACAAAAACTGCTGTAACTTTTTTATTTCTTTATAAAAAAATGTAAATTTTGTTTAAATAATTTTATTTTCATGAAATCTAATTAGAAATGTAGTTTTAAAATTTTTCGGTCGATTATTTTTAAAATTATACCAAAAAAACGTTTTTCTTAAAAATCAAACTAAAACTGCTGTAACTTTTTTATTTCTTTATAAAAAAATGTAAATTTTGTTTAAATAATATTATTTTCATGAAATCTAATTAGAAATGTAGTTTTAAAATTTTTCGGACGATTACTTTTAAAATTATATCAAAAAAACGTTATTTTTTAGAAATAATGCGTTTTTCTTAAAAATCAAACAAAAACTGCTGTAACTTTTTTATTTCTTTATAAAAAAATGTAAATTTTGTTTAAATAATTTTATTTTCATGAAATCTAATTAGAAATGTAGTTTTAAAATTTTTCGGTCGATTATTTTTAAAATTATACCAAAAAAACGTTTTTCTTAAAAATCAAACTAAAACTGCTGTAACTTTAATATTTCTTTATAAACAAATGTAAATTTTGTTTAAATAATATTATTTTCATGAAATCTAATTAGAAATGTAGTTTTAAAATTTTTCGGACGATTACTTTTAAAATTATATCAAAAAAACGTTATTTTTTAGAAATAATGCGTTTTTCTTAAAAATCAAACAAAAACTGCTGTAACTTTTTTATTTCTTTATAAAAAAATGTAAATTTTGTTTAAATAATTTTATTTTCATGAAATCTTATTAGAAATGTAGTTTTAAAATTTTTCGGTCGATTATTTTTAAAATTATACCAAAAAAACGTTTTTCTTAAAAATCAAACTAAAACTGCTGTAACTTTTTTATTTCTTTATAAAAAAATGTAAATTTTGTTTAAATAATATTATTTTCATGAAATCTAATTAGAAATGTAGTTTTAAAATTTTTCGGACGATTACTTTTAAAATTATATCAAAAAAACGTTATTTTTTAGAAATAATGCGTTTTTCTTAAAAATCAAACAAAAACTGCTGTAACTTTTTTATTTCTTTATAAAAAAATGTAAATTTTGTTTAAATAATTTTATTTTCATGAAATCTAATTAGAAATGTAGTTTTAAAATTTTTCGGTCGATTATTTTTAAAATTATACCAAAAAAACGTTTTTCTTAAAAATCAAACTAAAACTGCTGTAACTTTTTTATTTCTTTATAAAAAAATGTAAATTTTGTTTAAATAATATTATTTTCATGAAATCTAATTAGAAATGTAGTTTTAAAATTTTTCGGACGATTACTTTTAAAATTATATCAAAAAAACGTTATTTTTTAGAAATAATGCGTTTTTCTTAAAAATCAAACAAAAACTGCTGTAACTTTTTTATTTCTTTATAAAAAAATGTAAATTTTGTTTAAATAATTTTATTTTCATGAAATCTAATTAGAAATGTAGTTTTAAAATTTTTCGGTCGATTATTTTTAAAATTATACCAAAAAAACGTTTTTCTTAAAAATCAAACTAAAACTGCTGTAACATTTTATTTCTTTATAAAAAAATGTAAATTTTGTTTAAATAATATTATTTTCATGAAATCTAATTAGAAATGTAGTTTTAAAATTTTTCGGACGATTACTTTTAAAATTATATCAAAAAAACGTTATTTTTTAGAAATAATGCGTTTTTCTTAAAAATCAAACAAAAACTGCTGTAACTTTTTTATTTCTTTATAAAAAAATGTAAATTTTGTTTAAATAATTTTATTTTCATGAAATCTAATTAGAAATGTAGTTTTAAAATTTTTCGGTCGATTATTTTTAAAATTATACCAAAAAAACGTTTTTCTTAAAAATCACACAAAAACTGCAGAAACTTTTTTATTTCTTTATATAAAAATGTAAATTTTGTTTAAATAATTTTATTTTCATGAAATCTAATTAGAAATGTAGTTTTAAAATTTTTCGGACGATTACTTTTAAAATTATATCAAAAAAACGTTATTTTTTAGAAATAATGCGTTTTTCTTAAAAATCAAACAAAAACTGCTGTAACTTTTTTATTTCTTTATAAAAAAATGTAAATTTTGTTTAAATAATTTTATTTTCATGAAATCTAATTAGAAATGTAGTTTTAAAATTTTTCGGTCGATTATTTTTAAAATTATACCAAAAAAACGTTTTTCTTAAAAATCACACAAAAACTGCAGAAACTTTTTTATTTCTTTATAAAAAAATGTAAATTTTGTTTAAATAATTTTATTTTCATGAAATCTAATTAGAAATGTAGTTTTAAAATTTTTCGGTCGATTATTTTTAAAATTATACCAAAAAAACGTTTTTCTTAAAAATCAAACTAAAACTGCTGTAACTTTTTTATTTCTTTATAAAAAAATGTAAATTTTGTTTAAATAATATTATTTTCATGAAATCTAATTAGAAATGTAGTTTTAAAATTTTTCGGACGATTACTTTTAAAATTATATCAAAAAAACGTTATTTTTTAGAAATAATGCGTTTTTCTTAAAAATCAAACAAAAACTGCTGTAACTTTTTTATTTCTTTATAAAAAAATGTAAATTTTGTTTAAATAATTTTATTTTCATGAAATCTAATTAGAAATGTAGTTTTAAAATTTTTCGGTCGATTATTTTTAAAATTATACCAAAAAAACGTTTTTCTTAAAAATCACACAAAAACTGCAGAAACTTTTTTATTTCTTTATAAAAAAATGTAAATTTTGTTTAAATAATTTTATTTTCATGAAATCTAATTAGAAATGTAGTTTTAAAATTTTTCGGACGATTACTTTTAAAATTATATCAAAAAAACGTTATTTTTTAGAAATAATGCGTTTTTCTTAAAAATCAAACAAAAACTGCTGTAACTTTTTTATTTCTTTATAAAAAAATGTAAATTTTGTTTAAATAATTTTATTTTCATGAAATCTAATTAGAAATGTAGTTTTAAAATTTTTCGGTCGATTATTTTTAAAATTATACCAAAAAAACGTTTTTCTTAAAAATCAAACTAAAACTGCTGTAACTTTTTTATTTCTTTATAAAAAAATGTAAATTTTGTTTAAATAATATTATTTTCATGAAATCTAATTAGAAATGTAGTTTTAAAATTTTTCGGACGATTACTTTTAAAATTATATCAAAAAAACGTTATTTTTTAGAAATAATGCGTTTTTCTTAAAAATCAAACAAAAACTGCTGTAACTTTTTTATTTCTTTATAAAAAAATGTAAATTTTGTTTAAATAATTTTATTTTCATGAAATCTAATTAGAAATGTAGTTTTAAAATTTTTCGGTCGATTATTTTTAAAATTATACCAAAAAAACGTTTTTCTTAAAAATCACACAAAAACTGCAGAAACTTTTTTATTTCTTTATAAAAAAATGTAAATTTTGTTTAAATAATTTTGTTTTCATGAAATCTAATTAGAAATGTAGTTTTAAAATTTTTCGGACGATTACTTTTAAAATTATATCAAAAAAACGTTATTTTTTAGAAATAATGCGTTTTTCTTAAAAATCAAACAAAAACTGCTGTAACTTTTTTATTTCTTTATAAAAAAATGTAAATTTTGTTTAAATAATTTTATTTTCATGAAATCTAATTAGAAATGTAGTTTTAAAATTTTTCGGTCGATTATTTTTAAAATTATACCAAAAAAACGTTTTTCTTAAAAATCAAACTAAAACTGCTGTAACTTTTTTATTTCTTTATAAAAAAATGTAAATTTTGTTTAAATAATATTATTTTCATGAAATCTAATTAGAAATGTAGTTTTAAAATTTTTCGGACGATTACTTTTAAAATTATATCAAAAAAACGTTATTTTTTAGAAATAATGCGTTTTTCTTAAAAATCAAACAAAAACTGCTGTAACTTTTTTATTTCTTTATAAAAAAATGTAAATTTTGTTTAAATAATTTTATTTTCATGAAATCTAATTAGAAATGTAGTTTTAAAATTTTTCGGTCGATTATTTTTAAAATTATACCAAAAAAACGTTTTTCTTAAAAATCACACAAAAACTGCAGAAACTTTTTTATTTCTTTATAAAAAAATGTAAATTTTGTTTAAATAATTTTATTTTCATGAAATCTAATTAGAAATGTAGTTTTAAAATTTTCCGGACGATTACTTTTAAAATTATATCAAAAAAACGTTATTTTTTAGAAATAATGCGTTTTTCTTAAAAATCAAACAAAAACTGCTGTAACTTTTTTATTTCTTTATAAAAAAATGTAAATTTTGTTTAAATAATTTTATTTTCATGAAATCTAATTGGAAATGTAGTTTTAAAATTTTTCGGTCGATTATTTTTAAAATTATACCAAAAAAACGTTTTTCTTAAAATCACACAAAAACTGCAGAAACTTTTTTATTTCTTTATAAAAAAATGTAAATTTTGTTTAAATAATATTATTTTCATGAAATCTAATTAGAAATGTAGTTTTAAAATTTTTCGGACGATTACTTTTAAAATTATATCAAAAAAACGTTATTTTTTAGAAATAATGCGTTTTTCTTAAAAATCAAACAAAAACTGCTGTAACTTTTTTATTTCTTTATAAAAAAATGTAAATTTTGTTTAAATAATTTTATTTTCATGAAATCTAATTAGAAATGTAGTTTTAAAATTTTTCGGTCGATTATTTTTAAAATTATACCAAAAAAACGTTTTTCTTAAAAATCAAACTAAAACTGCTGTAACTTTTTTATTTCTTTATAAAAAAATGTAAATTTTGTTTAAATAATATTATTTTCATGAAATCTAATTAGAAATGTAGTTTTAAAATTTTTCGGACGATTACTTTTAAAATTATATCAAAAAAACGTTATTTTTTAGAAATAATGCGTTTTTCTTAAAAATCAAACAAAAACTGCTGTAACTTTTTTATTTCATTATAAAAAAATGTAAATTTTGTTTAAATAATTTTATTTTCATGAAATCTAATTAGAAATGTAGTTTTAAAATTTTTCGGTCGATTATTTTTAAAATTATACCAAAAAAACGTTTTTCTTAAAAATCACACAAAAACTGCAGAAACTTTTTTATTTCTTTATAAAAAAATGTAAATTTTGTTTAAATAATATTATTTTCATGAAATCTAATTAGAAATGTAGTTTTAAAATTTTTCGGACGATTACTTTTAAAATTATATCAAAAAAACGTTATTTTTTAGAAATAATGCGTTTTTCTTAAAAATCAAACAAAAACTGCTGTAACTTTTTTATTTCTTTATAAAAAAATGTAAATTTTGTTTAAATAATATTATTTTCATGAAATCTAATTAGAAATGTAGTTTTAAAATTTTTCGGACGATTACTTTTAAAATTATATCAAAAAAACGTTATTTTTTAGAAATAATGCGTTTTTCTTAAAATCAAACAAAAACTGCTGTAACTTTTTTATTTCTTTATAAAAAAATGTAAATTTTGTTTAAATAATTTTATTTTCATGAAATCTAATTAGAAATGTAGTTTTAAAATTTTTCGGTCGATTATTTTTAAAATTATACCAAAAAAACGTTTTTCTTAAAATCAAACTAAAACTGCTGTAACTTTTTTATTTCTTTATAAAAAAATGTAAATTTTGTTTAAATAATATTATTTTCATGAAATCTAATTAGAAATGTAGTTTTAAAATTTTTCGGACGATTACTTTTAAAATTATATCAAAAAAACGTTATTTTTTAGAAATAATGCGTTTTCTTAAAAATCAAACAAAAACTGCTGTAACTTTTTTATTTCTTTATAAAAAAATGTAAATTTTGTTTAAATAATTTTATTTTCATGAAATCTAATTAGAAATGTAGTTTTAAAATTTTTCGGTCGATTATTTTTAAAATTATACCAAAAAAACGTTTTTCTTAAAAATCAAACTAAAACTGCTGTAACTTTAATATTTCTTTATAAACAAATGTAAATTTTGTTTAAATAATATTATTTTCATGAAATCTAATTAGAAATGTAGTTTTAAATTTTTCGGACGATTACTTTTAAAATTATATCAAAAAAACGTTATTTTTTAGAAATAATGCGTTTTTCTTAAAAATCAAACAAAAACTGCTGTAACTTTTTTATTTCTTTATAAAAAAATGTAAATTTTGTTTAAATAATTTTATTTTCATGAAATCTTATTAGAAATGTAGTTTTAAAATTTTTCGGTCGATTATTTTTAAAATTATACCAAAAAAACGTTTTTCTTAAAAATCAAACTAAAACTGCTGTAACTTTTTATTTCTTTATAAAAAAATGTAAATTTTGTTTAAATAATATTATTTTCATGAAATCTAATTAGAAATGTAGTTTTAAAATTTTCGGACGATTACTTTTAAAATTATATCAAAAAAACGTTATTTTTTAGAAATAATGCGTTTTTCTTAAAAATCAAACAAAAACTGCTGTAACTTTTTTATTTCTTTATAAAAAAATGTAAATTTTGTTTAAATAATTTTATTTTCATGAAATCTAATTAGAAATGTAGTTTTAAAATTTTTCGGTCGATTATTTTTAAAATTTTATACCAAAAAAACGTTTTTCTTAAAAATCACACAAAAACTGCAGAAACTTTTTTATTTCTTTATAAAAAAATGTAAATTTTGTTTAAATAATTTTATTTTCATGAAATCTAATTAGAAATGTAGTTTTAAAATTTTTCGGACGATTACTTTTAAAATTATATCAAAAAAACGTTATTTTTTCGAAATAATGCGTTTTTCTTAAAATCAAACAAAAACTGCTGTAACTTTTTTATTTCTTTATAAAAAAATGTAAATTTTGTTTAAATAATTTTATTTTCATGAAATCTAATTAGAAATGTAGTTTTAAAATTTTTCGGTCGATTATTTTTAAAATTATAACAAAAAAACGTTTTTCTTAAAAATCAAACTAAAACTGCTGTAACTTTTTTATTTCTTTATAAAAAAATGTAAATTTTGTTTAAATAATATTATTTTCATGAAATCTAATTAGAAATGTAGTTTTAAAATTTTTCGGACGATTACTTTTAAAATTATATCAAAAAAACGTTATTTTTTAGAAATAATGCGTTTTTCTTAAAAATCAAACAAAAACTGCTGCAACTTTTTTATTTCTTTATAAAAAAATGTAAATTTTTTTTAAATAATTTTATTTTCATGAAATCTAATTAGAAATGTAGTTTTAAATTTTTCGGTCGATTATTTTTAAAATTATACCAAAAAAACGTTTTTCTTAAAAATCACACAAAAACTGCAGAAACTTTTTTATTTTTTTATAAAGAAATGTAAATTTTGTTTAAATAATTTTATTTTCATGAATCTAATTAGAAATGTAGTTTTAAAATTTTTCGGACGATTACTTTAAAATTATATCAAAAAAACTTTATTTTTTAGAAATAATGCGTTTTTCTTAAAAATCAAACAAAAACTGCTGTAACTTTTTTATTTCTTTATAAAAAAATGTAAATTTTGTTTAAATAATTTATTTTCATGAAATCTAATTAGAAATGTAGTTTTAAAATTTTTCGGTCGATTATTTTTAAAATTATACCAAAAAACGTTTTTCTTAAAAATCACACAAAAACTGCAGAAACTTTTTTATTTCTTTATAAAAAAATGTAAATTTTGTTTAAATAATATTATTTTCATGAAATCTAATTAGAAATGTAGTTTTAAATTTTTCGGTCGATTATTTATAAAATTATACCAAAAAAACGTTTTTCTAAAAAATCAAACTAAAACTGCTGTAACTTTTTTATTTCTTTATAAAAAAATGTAAATTTTGTTTAAATAATATTATTTTCATGAAATCTAATTAAAAATGTAGTTTTAAAATTTTTCGGACGATTACTTTTAAAATTATATCAAAAAAACGTTATTTTTTAGAAATAATGCGTTTTTCTTAAAAATCAAACAAAAACTGCTGTAACTTTTTTATTTCTTTATAAAAAAATGTAAATTTTGTTTAAATAATTTTATTTTCATGAAATCTAATTAGAAATGTAGTTTTAAAATTTTTCGGTCGATTATTTTTAAAATTATACCAAAAAAACGTTTTTCTTAAAAATCACACAAAAACTGCAGAAACTTTTTTATTTCTTTATAAAAAAATGTAAATTTTGTTTAAATAATATTATTTTCATGAAATCTAATTAGAAATGTAGTTTTAAAATTTTTCGGACGATTACTTTTAAAATTATATCAAAAAAACGTTATTTTTTAGAAATAATGCGTTTTTCTTAAAAATCAAACAAAAACTGCTGTAACTTTTTTATTTCTTTATAAAAAAATGTAAATTTTGTTTAAATAATTTTATTTTCATGAAATCTAATTAGAAATGTAGTTTTAAAATTTTTCGGTCGATTATTTTTAAAATTATACCAAAAAAACGTTTTTCTTAAAAATCAAACTAAAACTGCTGTAACTTTTTTATTTCTTTATAAAAAAATGTAAATTTTGTTTAAATAATATTATTTTTATGAAATCTAATTAGAAATGTAGTTTTAAAATTTTTCGGACGATTACTTTTA
This sequence comes from Stenus bimaculatus, assembly GCA_963971135.1. Classification (NCBI taxonomy): domain Eukaryota; kingdom Metazoa; phylum Arthropoda; class Insecta; order Coleoptera; family Staphylinidae; genus Stenus; species Stenus bimaculatus. The sequence continues at coordinate 36,814 of CAXARA010000138.1, forward strand.
AAATTATATCAAAAAAACGTTATTTTTTAGAAATAATGCGTTTTTCTTAAAAATCAAACAAAAACTGCTGTAACTTTTTTATTTCTTTATAAAAAAATGTAAATTTTGTTTAAATAATTTTATTTTCATGAAATCTAATTAGAAATGTAGTTTTAAAATTTTTCGGTCAATTATTTTTAAAATTATACCAAAAAAACGTTTTTCTTAAAAATCACACAAAAACTGCAGAAACTTTTTTATTTCTTTATAAAAAAATGTAAATTTTGTTTAAATAATTTTATTTTCATGAAATCTAATTAGAAATGTAGTTTTAAAATTTTTCGGACGATTACTTTTAAAATTATATCAAAAAAACGTTATTTTTTAGAAATAATGCGTTTTTCTTAAAAATCAAACTAAAACTGCAGAAACTTTTTTATTTCTTTATAAAAAAATGTAAATTTTGTTTAAATAATTTTATTTTCATGAAATCTAATTAGAAATGTAGTTTTAAAATTTTTCGGACGATTACTTTTAAAATTATATCAAAAAAACGTTATTTTTTAGAAATAATGCGTTTTTCTTAAAAATCAAACAAAAACTGCTGTAACTTTTTTATTTCTTTATAAAAAAATGTAAATTTTGTTTAAATAATTTTATTTTCATGAAATCTAATTAGAAATGTAGTTTTAAAATTTTTCGGTCAATTATTTTTAAAATTATACCAAAAAAACGTTTTTCTTAAAAATCACACAAAAACTGCAGAAACTTTTTTATTTCTTTATAAAAAAATGTAAATTTTGTTTAAATAATTTTATTTTCATGAAATCTAATTAGAAATGTAGTTTTAAAATTTTTCTTACGATTACTTTTAAAATTATATCAAAAAAACGTTATTTTTTAGAAATAATGCGTTTTTCTTAAAAATCAAACAAAAACTGCTGTAACTTTTTTATTTCTTTATAAAAAAATGTAAATTTTGTTTAAATAATTTTATTTTCATGAAATCTAATTAGAAATGTAGTTTTAAAATTTTTCGGTCGATTATTTTTAAAATTATACCAAAAAAACGTTTTTCTTAAAAATCAAACTAAAACTGCTGTAACTTTTTTATTTCTTTATAAAAAAATGTAAATTTTGTTTAAATAATATTATTTTCATGAAATCTAATTAGAAATGTAGTTTTAAAATTTTTCGGACGATTACTTTTAAAATTATATCAAAAAAACGTTATTTTTTAGAAATAATGCGTTTTTCTTAAAAATCAAACAAAAACTGCTGTAACTTTTTTATTTCTTTATAAAAAAATGTAAATTTTGTTTAAATAATTTTATTTTCATGAAATCTAATTAGAAATGTAGTTTTAAAATTTTTCGGTCGATTATTTTTAAAATTATACCAAAAAAACGTTTTTCTTAAAAATCACACAAAAACTGCAGAAACTTTTTTATTTCTTTATAAAAAAATGTAAATTTTGTTTAAATAATTTTATTTTCATGAAATCTAATTAGAAATGTAGTTTTAAAATTTTTCGGACGATTACTTTTAAAATTATATCAAAAAAACGTTATTTTTTAGAAATAATGCGTTTTTCTTAAAAATCAAACAAAAACTGCTGTAACTTTTTTATTTCTTTATAAAAAAATGTAAATTTTGTTTAAATAATTTTATTTTCATGAAATCTAATTAGAAATGTAGTTTTAAAATTTTTCGGTCGATTATTTTTAAAATTATACCAAAAAAACGTTTTTCTTAAAAATCAAACTAAAACTGCTATAACTTTTTTATTTCTTTATAAAAAAATGTAAATTTTGTTTAAATAATTTTATTTTCATGAAATCTAATTAGAAATGTAGTTTTAAAATTTTTCGGTCGATTATTTTTAAAATTATACCAAAAAAACGTTTTTCTTAAAAATCACACAAAAACTGCAGAAACTTTTTTATTTCTTTATAAAAAAATGTACATTTTGTTTAAATAATATTATTTTCATGAAATCTAATTAGAAATGTAGTTTTAAAATTTTTCGGTCGATTATTTTTAAAATTATACCAAAAAAACGTTTTTCTTAAAAATCAAACTAAAACTGCTGTAACTTTTTTATTTCTTTATAAAAAAATGTAAATTTTGTTTAAATAATATTATTTTCATGAAATCTAATTAGAAATGTAGTTTTAAAATTTTTCGGACGATTACTTTTAAAATTATATCAAAAAAACGTTATTTTTTAGAAATAATGCGTTTTTCTTAAAAATCAAACAAAAACTGCTGTAACTTTTTTATTTCTTTATAAAAAAATGTAAATTTTGTTTAAATAATTTTATTTTCATGAAATCTAATTAGAAATGTAGTTTTAAAATTTTTCGGTCGATTATTTTTAAAATTATACCAAAAAAACGTTTTTCTTAAAAATCAAACAAAAACTGCTGTAACTTTTTTATTTCTTTATAAAAAAATGTAAATTTTGTATAAATAATTTTATTTTCATGAAATCTAATTAGAAATGTAGTTTTAAAATTTTTCGGTCGATTATTTTTAAAATTATACCAAAAAAACGTTTTTCTTAAAAATCAAACTAAAACTGCTGTAACTTTTTTATTTCTTTATAAAAAAATGTAAATTTTGTTTAAATAATATTATTTTCATGAAATCTAATTAGAAATGTAGTTTTAAAATTTTTCGGACGATTACTTTTAAAATTATATCAAAAAAACGTTATTTTTTAGAAATAATGCGTTTTTCTTAAAAATCAAACAAAAACTGCTGTAACTTTTTTATTTCTTTATAAAAAAATGTAAATTTTGTTTAAATAATTTTATTTTCATGAAATCTAATTAGAAATGTAGTTTTAAAATTTTTCGGTCGATTATTTTTAAAATTATACCAAAAAAACGTTTTTCTTAAAAATCACACAAAAACTGCAGAAACTTTTTTATTTCTTTATATAAAAATGTAAATTTTGTTTAAATAATTTTATTTTCATGAAATCTAATTAGAAATGTAGTTTTAAAATTTTTCGGACGATTACTTTTAAAATTATATCAAAAAAACGTTATTTTTTAGAAATAATGCGTTTTTCTTAAAAATCAAACAAAAACTGCTGTAACTTTTTTATTTCTTTATAAAAAAATGTAAATTTTGTTTAAATAATTTTATTTTCATGAAATCTAATTAGAAATGTAGTTTTAAAATTTTTCGGTCGATTATTTTTAAAATTATACCAAAAAAACGTTTTTCTTAAAAATCACACAAAAACTGCAGAAACTTTTTTATTTCTTTATAAAAAAATGTAAATTTTGTTTAAATAATTTTATTTTCATGAAATCTAATTAGAAATGTAGTTTTAAAATTTTTCGGTCGATTATTTTTAAAATTATACCAAAAAAACATTTTTCTTAAAAATCAAACTAAAACTGCTGTAACTTTTTTATTTCTTTATAAAAAAATGTAAATTTTGTTTAAATAATATTATTTTCATGAAATCTAATTAGAAATGTAGTTTTAAAATTTTTCGGACGATTACTTTTAAAATTATATCAAAAAAACGTTATTTTTTAGAAATAATGCGTTTTTCTTAAAAATCAAACAAAAACTGCTGTAACTTTTTTATTTCTTTATAAAAAAATGTAAATTTTGTTTAAATAATTTTATTTTCATGAAATCTAATTAGAAATGTAGTTTTAAAATTTTTCGGTCGATTATTTTTAAAATTATACCAAAAAAACGTTTTTCTTAAAAATCACACAAAAACTGCAGAAACTTTTTTATTTCTTTATAAAAAAATGTAAATTTTGTTTAAATAATTTTATTTTCATGAAATCTAATTAGAAATGTAGTTTTAAAATTTTTCGGACGATTACTTTTAAAATTATATCAAAAAAACGTTATTTTTTAGAAATAATGCGTTTTTCTTAAAAATCAAACAAAAACTGCTGTAACTTTTTTATTTCTTTATAAAAAAATGTAAATTTTGTTTAAATAATTTTATTTTCATGAAATCTAATTAGAAATGTAGTTTTAAAATTTTTCGGTCGATTATTTTTAAAATTATACCAAAAAAACGTTTTTCTTAAAAATCAAACTAAAACTGCTGTAACTTTTTTATTTCTTTATAAAAAAATGTAAATTTTTGTTTAAATAATATTATTTTCATGAAATCTAATTAGAAATGTAGTTTTAAAATTTTTCGGACGATTACTTTTAAAATTATATCAAAAAAACGTTATTTTTTAGAAATAATGCGTTTTTCTTAAAAATCAAACAAAAACTGCTGTAACTTTTTTATTTCTTTATAAAAAAATGTAAATTTTGTTTAAATAATTTTATTTTCATGAAATCTAATTAGAAATGTAGTTTTAAAATTTTTCGGTCGATTATTTTTAAAATTATACCAAAAAAACGTTTTTCTTAAAAATCACACAAAAACTGCAGAAACTTTTTTATTTCTTTATAAAAAAATGTAAATTTTGTTTAAATAATTTTATTTTCATGAAATCTAATTAGAAATGTAGTTTTAAAATTTTTCGGACGATTACTTTTAAAATTATATCAAAAAAACGTTATTTTTTAGAAATAATGCGTTTTTCTTAAAAATCAAACAAAAACTGCTGTAACTTTTTTATTTCTTTATAAAAAAATGTAAATTTTGTTTAAATAATTTTATTTTCATGAAATCTAATTAGAAATGTAGTTTTAAAATTTTTCGGTCGATTATTTTTAAAATTATACCAAAAAAACGTTTTTCTTAAAAATCAAACTAAAACTGCTGTAACTTTTTTATTTCTTTATAAAAAAATGTAAATTTTGTTTAAATAATATTATTTTCATGAAATCTAATTAGAAATGTAGTTTTAAAATTTTTCGGACGATTACTTTTAAAATTATATCAAAAAAACGTTATTTTTTAGAAATAATGCGTTTTTCTTAAAAATCAAACAAAAACTGCTGTAACTTTTTTATTTCTTTATAAAAAAATGTAAATTTTATTTAAATAATTTTATTTTCATGAAATCTAATTAGAAATGTAGTTTTAAAATTTTTCGGTCGATTATTTTTAAAATTATACCAAAAAAACGTTTTTCTTAACAATCAAACTAAAACTGCTGTAACTTTTTTATTTCTTTATAAAAAAATGTAAATTTTGTTTAAATAATATTATTTTCATGAAATCTAATTAGAAATGTAGTTTTAAAATTTTTCGGACGATTACTTTTAAAATTATATCAAAAAAACGTTATTTTTTAGAAATAATGCGTTTTTCTTAAAAATCAAACAAAAACTGCTGTAACTTTTTTATTTCTTTATAAAAAAATGTAAATTTTGTTTAAATAATTTTATTTTCATGAAATCTAATTAGAAATGTAGTTTTAAAATTTTTCGGTCGATTATTTTTAAAATTATACCAAAAAAACGTTTTTCTTAAAAATCACACAAAAACTGCAGAAACTTTTTTATTTCTTTATAAAAGAATGTAAATTTTGTTTAAATAATATTATTTTCATGAAATCTAATTAGAAATGTAGTTTTAAAATTTTTCGGACGATTACTTTTAAAATTATATCAAAAAAACGTTATTTTTTAGAAATAATGCGTTTTTCTTAAAAATCAAACAAAAACTGCTGTAACTTTTTTATTTCTTTATAAAAAAATGTAAATTTTGTTTAAATAATTTTATTTTCATGAAATCTAATTAGAAATGTAGTTTTAAAATTTTTCGGTCGATTATTTTTAAAATTATACCAAAAAAACGTTTTTCTTAAAAATCACACAAAAACTGCAGAAACTTTTTTATTTCTTTATAAAAAAATGTAAATTTTGTTTAAATAATATTATTTTCATGAAATCTAATTAGAAATGTAGTTTTAAAATTTTTCGGACGATTACTTTTAAAATTATATCAAAAAAACGTTATTTTTTAGAAATAATGCGTTTTTCTTAAAAATCAAACAAAAACTGCTGTAACTTTTATATTTCTTTATAAAAAAATGTAAATTTTGTTTAAATAATATTATTTTTATGAAATCTAATTAGAAATGTAGTTTTAAAATTTTTCGGACGATTACTTTTAAAATTATATCAAAAAAACGTTATTTTTTAGAAATAATGCGTTTTTCTTAAAAATCAAACAAAAACTGCTGTAACTTTTTTATTTCTTTATAAAAAAATGTAAATTTTGTTTAAATAATTTTATTTTCATGAAATCTAATTAGAAATGTAGTTTTAAAATTTTTCGGTCGATTATTTTTAAAATTATACCAAAAAAACGTTTTTCTTAAAAATCACACAAAAACTGCAGAAACTTTTTTATTTCTTTATAAAAAAATGTAAATTTTGTTTAAATAATATTATTTTCATGAAATCTAATTAGAAATGTAGTTTTAAAATTTTTCGGACGATTACTTTTAAAATTATATCAAAAAAACGTTATTTTTTAGAAATAATGCGTTTTTCTTAAAAATCAAACAAAAACTGCTGTAACTTTTTTATTTCTTTATAAAAAAATGTAAATTTTGTTTAAATAATTTTATTTTCATGAAATCTAATTAGAAATGTAGTTTTAAAATTTTTTGGACGATTACTTTTAAAATTATATCAAAAAAACGTTATTTTTTAGAAATAATGCGTTTTTCTTAAAAATCAAACAAAAACTGCTGTAACTTTTTTATTTCTTTATAAAAAAATGTAAATTTTGTTTAAATAAATTTATTTTCATGAAATCTAATTAGAAATGTAGTTTTAAAATTTTTCGGTCGATTATTTTTAAAATTATACCAAAAAAACGTTTTTCTTAAAAATCAAACTAAAACTGCTGTAACTTTTTTATTTCTTTATAAAAAAATGTAAATTTTGTTTAAATAATATTATTTTCATGAAATCTAATTAGAAATGTAGTTTTAAAATTTTTCGGACGATTACTTTTAAAATTATATCAAAAAAACGTTATTTTTTAGAAATAATGCGTTTTTCTTAAAAATCAAACAAAAACTGCTGTAACTTTTTTATTTCTTTATAAAAAAATGTAAATTTTGTTTAAATAATATTATTTTCATGAAATCTAATTAGAAATGTAGTTTTAAAATTTTTCGGACGATTACTTTTAAAATTATATCAAAAAAACGTAATTTTTTAGAAATAATGCGTTTTTCTTAAAAATCAAACAAAAACTGCTGTAACTTTTTTATTTCTTTATAAAAAAATGTAAATTTTGTTTAAATAATTTTATTTTCATGAAATCTAATTAGAAATGTAGTTTTAAAATTTTTCGGTCGATTATTTTTAAAATTATACCAAAAAAACATTTTTCTTAAAAATCAAACTAAAACTGCTGTAACTTTTTTATTTCTTTATAAAAAAATGTAAATTTTGTTTAAATAATATTATTTTCATGAAATCTAATTAGAAATGTAGTTTTAAAATTTTTCGGATGATTACTTTTAAAATTATATCAAAAAAACGTTATTTTTTAGAAATAATGCGGTTTTCTTAAAAATCAAACAAAAACTGCTGTAACTTTTTTATTTCTTTATAAAAAAATGTAAATTTTGTTTAAATAATTTTATTTTCATGAAATCTAATTAGAAATGTAGTTTTAAAATTTTTCGGTCGATTATTTTTAAAATTATACCAAAAAAACGTTTTTCTTAAAAATCACACAAAAACTGCAGAAACTTTTTT
>CAXARA010000139.1:0-77282 GCA_963971135.1 Stenus bimaculatus
CGTTTTTTTGGTATAATTTTAAAAATAATCGACCGAAAAATTTTAAAACTACATTTCTAATTAGATTTCATGAAAATAAAATTATTTAAACAAAATTTACATTTTTTTATAAAGAAATAAAAAAGTTACAGCAGTTTTTGTTTGATTTTTAAGAAAAACGCATTATTTCTAAAAAATAACGTTTTTTTGATATAATTTTAAAAGTAATCGTCCGAAAAATTTTAAAACTACATTTCTAATTAGATTTCATGAAAATAATATTATTTAAACAAAATTTACATTTTTTTATAAAGAAATAAAAAAGTTACAGCAGTTTTAGTTTGATTTTTAAGAAAAACGTTTTTTTGGTATAATTTTAAAAATAATCGACCGAAAAATTTTAAAACTACATTTCTAATTAGATTTCATGAAAATAAAATTATTTAAACAAAATTTACATTTTTTTATAAAGAAATAAAAAAGTTACAGCAGTTTTTGTTTGATTTTTAAGAAAAACGCATTATTTCTAAAAAATAACGTTTTTTTGATATAATTTTAAAAGTAATCGTCCGAAAAATTTTAAAACTACATTTCTAATTAGATTTCATGAAAATAATATTATTTAAACAAAATTTACATTTTTTTATAAAGAAATAAAAAAGTTACAGCAGTTTTAGTTTGATTTTTAAGAAAAACGTTTTTTTGGTATAATTTTAAAAATAATCGACCGAAAAATTTTAAAACTACATTTCTAATTAGATTTCATGAAAATAAAATTATTTAAACAAAATTTACATTTTTTTATAAAGAAATAAAAAAGTTACAGCAGTTTTTGTTTGATTTTTAAGAAAAATGCATTATTTCTAAAAAATAACGTTTTTTTGATATAATTTTAAAAGTAATCGTCCGAAAAATTTTAAAACTACATTTCTAATTAGATTTCATGAAAATAAAATTATTTAAACAAAATTTACATTTTTTTATAAAGAAATAAAAAAGTTACAGCAGTTTTTGTTTGATTTTTAAGAAAAACGTTTTTTTGGTATAATTTTAAAAATAATCGACCGAAAAATTTTAAAACTTCATTTCTAATTAGATTTCATGAAAATAAAATTATTTAAACAAAATTTACATTTTTTTATAAAGAAATAAAAAAGTTACAGCAGTTTTTGTTTGATTTTTAAGAAAAACGCATTATTTCTAAAAAATAACGTTTTTTTGATATAATTTTAAAAGTAATCGTCCGAAAAATTTTAAAACTACATTTCTAATTAGATTTCATGAAAATAATATTATTTAAACAAAATTTACATTTTTTTATAAAGAAATAAAAAAGTTACAGCAGTTTTTGTTTGATTTTTAAGAAAAACGCATTATTTCTAAAAAATAACGTTTTTTTGATATAATTTTAAAAGTAATCGTCCGAAAATTTTAAAACTACATTTCTAATTAGATTTCATGAAAATAATATTATTTAAACAAAATTTACATTTTTTTATAAAGAAATAAAAAAGTTACAGCAGTTTTAGTTTGATTTTTAAGAAAAACGTTTTTTTTGGTATAATTTTAAAAATAATCGACCGAAAAATTTTAAAACTACATTTCTAATTAGATTTCATGAAAATAAAATTATTTAAACAAAATTTACATTTTTTTATAAAGAAATAAAAAAGTTACAGCAGTTTTTGTTTGATTTTTAAGAAAAACGCATTATTTCTAAAAAATAACGTTTTTTTGATATAATTTTAAAAGTAATCGTCCGAAAAATTTTAAAACTACATTTCTAATTAGATTTCATGAAAATAATATTATTTAAACAAAATTTATATTTTTTTATAGAGAAATAAAAAAGTTACAGCAGTTTTAGTTTGATTTTTAAGAAAAACGTTTTTTTTGGTATAATTTTAAAAATAATCGACCGAAAAATTTTAAAACTACATTTCTAATTAGATTTCATGAAAATAAAATTATTTAAACAAAATTTACATTTTTTTATAAAGAAATAAAAAAGTTACAGCAGTTTTTGTTTGATTTTTAAGAAAAACGCATTATTTCTAAAAAATAACGTTTTTTTGATATAATTTTAAAAGTAATCGTCCGAAAAATTTTAAAACTACATTTCTAATTAGATTTCATGAAAATAATATTATTTAAACAAAATTTACATTTTTTTATAAAGAAATAAAAAAGTTACAGCAGTTTTAGTTTGATTTTTAAGAAAAACGTTTTTTTGGTATAATTTTAAAAATAATCGACCGAAAAATTTTAAAACTACATTTCTAATTAGATTTCATGAAAATAAAATTATTTAAACAAAATTTACATTTTTTTATAAAGAAATAAAAAAGTTACAGCAGTTTTTGTTTGATTTTTAAGAAAAACGCATTATTTCTAAAAAATAACGTTTTTTTGATATAATTTTAAAAGTAATCGTCCGAAAAATTTTAAAACTACATTTCTAATTAGATTTCATGAAAATAATATTATTTAAACAAAATTTACATTTTTTTATAAAGAAATAAAAAAGTTACAGCAGTTTTAGTTTGATTTTTAAGAAAAACGTTTTTTTGGTATAATTTTAAAAATAATCGACCGAAAAATTTTAAAACTACATTTCTAATTAGATTTCATGAAAATAAAATTATTTAAACAAAATTTACATTTTTTTATAAAGAAATAAAAAAGTTACAGCAGTTTTTGTTTGATTTTTAAGAAAAACGCATTATTTCTAAAAAATAACGTTTTTTTGATATAATTTTAAAAGTAATCGTCCGAAAAATTTTAAAACTACATTTCTAATTAGATTTCATGAAAATAATATTATTTAAACAAAATTTACATTTTTTTATAAAGAAATAAAAAAGTTACAGCAGTTTTAGTTTGATTTTTAAGAAAAACGTTTTTTTGGTATAATTTTAAAAATAATCGACCGAAAAATTTTAAAACTACATTTCTAATTAGATTTCATGAAAATAAAATTATTTAAACAAAATTTACATTTTTTTATAAAGAAATAAAAAAGTTACAGCAGTTTTTGTTTGATTTTTAAGAAAAACGCATTATTTCTAAAAATAACGTTTTTTTGATATAATTTTAAAAGTAATCGTCCGAAAAATTTTAAAACTACATTTCTAATTAGATTTCATGAAAATAATATTATTTAAACAAAATTTACATTTTTTTATAAAGAAATAAAAAAGTTACAGCAGTTTTAGTTTGATTTTTAAGAAAAACGTTTTTTTGGTATAATTTTAAAAATAATCGACCGAAAAATTTTAAAACTACATTTCTAATTAGATTTCATGAAAATAAAATTATTTAAACAAAATTTACATTTTTTATAAAGAAATAAAAAAGTTACAGCAGTTTTTGTTTGATTTTTAAGAAAAACGCATTATTTCTAAAAAATAACGTTTTTTTGATATAATTTTAAAAGTAATCGTCCGAAAAATTTTAAAACTACATTTCTAATTAGATTTCATGAAAATAATATTATTTAAACAAAATTTACATTTTTTTATAAAGAAATAAAAAAGTTACAGCAGTTTTAGTTTGATTTTTAAGAAAAACGTTTTTTTGGTATAATTTTAAAAATAATCGACCGAAAAATTTTAAAACTACATTTCTAATTAGATTTCATGAAAATAAAATTATTTAAACAAAATTTACATTTTTTTATAAAGAAATAAAAAAGTTACAGCAGTTTTTGTTTGATTTTTAAGAAAAACGCATTATTTCTAAAAAATAAAGTTTTTTTGATATAATTTTAAAAGTAATCGTCCGAAAAATTTTAAAACTACATTTCTAATTAGATTTCATGAAAATAAAATTATTTAAACAAAATTTACATTTTTTTATAAAGAAATAAAAAAGTTACAGCAGTTTTTGTTTGATTTTTAAGAAAAACGCATTATTTCTAAAAAATAAAGTTTTTTTGATATAATTTTAAAAGTAATCGTCCGAAAAATTTTAAAACTACATTTCTAATTAGATTTCATGAAAATAAAATTATTTAAACAAAATTTACATTTTTTTATAAAGAAATAAAAAAGTTTCTGCAGTTTTTGTGTGATTTTTAAGAAAAACGTTTTTTTGGTATAATTTTAAAAATAATCGACCGAAAAATTTTAAAACTACATTTCTAATTAGATTTCATGAAAATAAAATTATTTAAACAAAATTTACATTTTTTTATAAAGAAATAAAAAAGTTACAGCAGTTTTTGTTTGATTTTTAAGAAAAACGCATTATTTCTAAAAAATAACGTTTTTTTGATATAATTTTAAAAGTAATCGTCCGAAAAATTTTAAAACTACATTTCTAATTAGATTTCATGAAAATAATATTATTTAAACAAAATTTACATTTTTTTATAAAGAAATAAAAAAGTTACAGCAGTTTTAGTTTGATTTTTAAGAAAAACGTTTTTTTGGTATAATTTTAAAAATAATCGACCGAAAAATTTTAAAACTACAAAAACGCATTATTTCTAAAAAATAACGTTTTTTTGATATAATTTTAAAAGTAATCGTCCGAAAAATTTTAAAACTACATTTCTAATTAGATTTCATGAAAATAATATTATTTAAACAAAATTTACATTTTTTTATAAAGAAATAAAAAAGTTACAGCAGTTTTAGTTTGATTTTTAAGAAAAACGTTTTTTTGGTATAATTTTAAAAATAATCGACCGAAAAATTTTAAAACTACATTTCTAATTAGATTTCATGAAAATAAAATTATTTAAACAAAATTTACATTTTTTTATAAAGAAATAAAAAAGTTACAGCAGTTTTTGTTTGATTTTTAAGAAAAACGCATTATTTCTAAAAAATAACGTTTTTTTGATATAATTTTAAAAGTAATCGTCCGAAAAATTTTAAAACTACATTTCTAATTAGATTTCATGAAAATAATATTATTTAAACAAAATTTACATTTTTTTATAAAGAAATAAAAAAGTTACAGCAGTTTTTGTTTGATTTTTAAGAAAAACGCATTATTTCTAAAAAATAACGTTTTTTTGATATAATTTTAAAAGTAATCGTCCGAAAAATTTTAAAACTACATTTCTAATTAGATTTCATGAAAATAATATTATTTAAACAAAATTTACATTTTTTTATAAAGAAATAAAAAAGTTACAGCAGTTTTAGTTTGATTTTTAAGAAAAACGTTTTTTTGGTATAATTTTAAAAATAATCGACCGAAAAATTTTAAAACTTCATTTCTAATTAGATTTCATGAAAATAAAATTATTTAAATAAAATTTACATTTTTTTATAAAGAAATAAAAAAGTTACAGCAGTTTTTGTTTGATTTTTAAGAAAAACGCATTATTTCTAAAAAATAACGTTTTTTTGATATAATTTTAAAAGTAATCGTCCGAAAAATTTTAAAACTACATTTCTAATTAGATTTCATGAAAATAATATTATTTAAACAAAATTTACATTTTTTTATAAAGAAATAAAAAAGTTACAGCAGTTTTAGTTTGATTTTTAAGAAAAACGTTTTTTTGGTATAATTTTAAAAATAATCGACCGAAAAATTTTAAAACTACATTTCTAATTAGATTTCATGAAAATAAAATTATTTAAACAAAATTTACATTTTTTTATAAAGAAATAAAAAAGTTACAGCAGTTTTTGTTTGATTTTTAAGAAAAACGCATTATTTCTAAAAAATAACGTTTTTTTGATATAATTTTAAAAGTAATCGTCCGAAAAATTTTAAAACTACATTTCTAATTAGATTTCATGAAAATAATATTATTTAAACAAAATTTACATTTTTTTATAAAGAAATAAAAAAGTTACAGCAGTTTTAGTTTGATTTTTAAGAAAAACGTTTTTTTGGTATAATTTTAAAAATAATCGACCGAAAAATTTTAAAACTACATTTCTAATTAGATTTCATGAAAATAAAATTATTTAAACAAAATTTACATTTTTTTATAAAGAAATAAAAAAGTTACAGCAGTTTTTGTTTGATTTTTAAGAAAAACGCATTATTTCTAAAAAATAACGTTTTTTTGATATAATTTTAAAAGTAATCGTCCGAAAAATTTTAAAACTACATTTCTAATTAGATTTCATGAAAATAATATTATTTAAACAAAATTTACATTTTTTTATAAAGAAATAAAAAAGTTACAGCAGTTTTAGTTTGATTTTTAAGAAAAACGTTTTTTTGGTATAATTTTAAAAATAATCGACCGAAAAATTTTAAAACTTCATTTCTAATTAGATTTCATGAAAATAAAATTATTTAAACAAAATTTACATTTTTTTATAAAGAAATAAAAAAGTTACAGCAGTTTTTGTTTGATTTTTAAGAAAAACGCATTATTTCTAAAAAATAACGTTTTTTTGATATAATTTTAAAAGTAATCGTCCGAAAAATTTTAAAACTACATTTCTAATTAGATTTCATGAAAATAATATTATTTAAACAAAATTTACATTTTTTTATAAAGAAATAAAAAAGTTACAGCAGTTTTAGTTTGATTTTTAAGAAAAACGTTTTTTTGGTATAATTTTAAAAATAATCGACCGAAAAATTTTAAAACTACATTTCTAATTAGATTTCATGAAAATAAAATTATTTAAACAAAATTTACATTTTTTTATAAAGAAATAAAAAAGTTACAGCAGTTTTTGTTTGATTTTTAAGAAAAACGCATTATTTCTAAAAAATAACGTTTTTTTGATATAATTTTAAAAGTAATCGTCCGAAAAATTTTAAAACTACATTTCTAATTAGATTTCATGAAAATAATATTATTTAAACAAAATTTACATTTTTTTATAAAGAAATAAAAAAGTTACAGCAGTTTTAGTTTGATTTTTAAGAAAAACGTTTTTTTGGTATAATTTTAAAAATAATCGACCGAAAAATTTTAAAACTACATTTCTAATTAGATTTCATGAAAATAAAATTATTTAAACAAAATTTACATTTTTTTATAAAGAAATAAAAAAGTTACAGCAGTTTTTGTTTGATTTTTAAGAAAAACGCATTATTTCTAAAAAATAACGTTTTTTTGATATAATTTTAAAAGTAATCGTCCGAAAAATTTTAAAACTACATTTCTAATTAGATTTCATGAAAATAATATTATTTAAACAAAATTTACATTTTTTTATAGAGAAATAAAAAAGTTACAGCAGTTTTAGTTTGATTTTTAAGAAAAACGTTTTTTTGGTATAATTTTAAAAATAATCGACCGAAAAATTTTAAAACTACATTTCTAATTAGATTTCATGAAAATAAAATTATTTAAACAAAATTTACATTTTTTTATAAAGAAATAAAAAAGTTACAGCAGTTTTTGTTTGATTTTTAAGAAAAACGCATTATTTCTAAAAAATAACGTTTTTTTGATATAATTTTAAAAGTAATCGTCCGAAAAATTTTAAAACTACATTTCTAATTAGATTTCATGAAAATAATATTATTTAAACAAAATTTACATTTTTTTATAAAGAAATAAAAAAGTTACAGCAGTTTTAGTTTGATTTTTAAGAAAAACGTTTTTTTGGTATAATTTTAAAAATAATCGACCGAAAAATTTTAAAACTACATTTCTAATTAGATTTCATGAAAATAAAATTATTTAAACAAAATTTACATTTTTTTATAAAGAAATAAAAAAGTTACAGCAGTTTTTGTTTGATTTTTAAGAAAAACGCATTATTTCTAAAAAATAACGTTTTTTTGATATAATTTTAAAAGTAATCGTCCGAAAAATTTTAAAACTACATTTCTAATTAGATTTCATGAAAATAATATTATTTAAACAAAATTTACATTTTTTTATAAAGAAATAAAAAAGTTACAGCAGTTTTAGTTTGATTTTTAAGAAAGTCGTTTTTTTGGTATAATTTTAAAAATAATCGACCGAAAAATTTTAAAACTACATTTCTAATTAGATTTCATGAAAATAAAATTATTTAAACAAAATTTACATTTTTTTATAAAGAAATAAAAAAGTTACAGCAGTTTTTGTTTGATTTTTAAGAAAAACGCATTATTTCTAAAAAATAACGTTTTTTTGATATAATTTTAAAAGTAATCGTCCGAAAAATTTTAAAACTACATTTCTAATTAGATTTCATGAAAATAATATTATTTAAACAAAATTTACATTTTTTTATAAAGAAATAAAAAAGTTACAGCAGTTTTAGTTTGATTTTTAAGAAAAACGTTTTTTTGGTATAATTTTAAAAATAATCGACCGAAAAATTTTAAAACTACATTTCTAATTAGATTTCATGAAAATAAAATTATTTAAACAAAATTTACATTTTTTTATAAAGAAATAAAAAAGTTACAGCAGTTTTTGTTTGATTTTTAAGAAAAACGCATTATTTCTAAAAAATAACGTTTTTTTGATATAATTTTAAAAGTAATCGTCCGAAAAATTTTAAAACTACATTTCTAATTAGATTTCATGAAAATAATATTATTTAAACAAAATTTACATTTTTTTATAAAGAAATAAAAAAGTTACAGCAGTTTTAGTTTGATTTTTAAGAAAAACGTTTTTTTGGTATAATTTTAAAAATAATCGACCGAAAAATTTTAAAACTACATTTCTAATTAGATTTCATGAAAATAAAATTATTTAAACAAAATTTACATTTTTTTATAAAGAAATAAAAAAGTTACAGCAGTTTTTGTTTGATTTTTAAGAAAAACGCATTATTTCTAAAAAATAACGTTTTTTTGATATAATTTTAAAAGTAATCGTCCGAAAAATTTTAAAACTACATTTCTAATTAGATTTCATGAAAATAATATTATTTAAACAAAATTTACATTTTTTTATAAAGAAATAAAAAAGTTACAGCAGTTTTAGTTTGATTTTTAAGAAAAACGTTTTTTTGGTATAATTTTAAAAATAATCGACCGAAAAATTTTAAAACTACATTTCTAATTAGATTTCATGAAAATAAAATTATTTAAACAAAATTTACATTTTTTTATAAAGAAATAAAAAAGTTACAGCAGTTTTTGTTTGATTTTTAAGAAAAACGCATTATTTCTAAAAAATAACGTTTTTTTGATATAATTTGAAAAGTAATCGTCCGAAAAATTTTAAAACTACATTTCTAATTAGATTTCATGAAAATAAAATTATTTAAACAAAATTTACATTTTTTTATAAAGAAATAAAAAAGTTACAGCAGTTTTTGTTTGATTTTTAAGAAAAACGTTTTTTTGGTATAATTTTAAAAATAATCGACCGAAAAATTTTAAAACTTCATTTCTAATTAGATTTCATGAAAATAAAATTATTTAAACAAAATTTACATTTTTTTATAAAGAAATAAAAAAGTTACAGCAGTTTTTGTTTGATTTTTAAGAAAAACGCATTATTTCTAAAAAATAACGTTTTTTTGATATAATTTTAAAAGTAATCGTCCGAAAAATTTTAAAACTACATTTCTAATTAGATTTCATGAAAATAATATTATTTAAACAAAATTTACATTTTTTTATAAAGAAATAAAAAAGTTACAGCAGTTTTAGTTTGATTTTTAAGAAAAACGTTTTTTTGGTATAATTTTAAAAATAATCGACCGAAAAATTTTAAAACTACATTTCTAATTAGATTTCATGAAAATAAAATTATTTAAACAAAATTTACATTTTTTTATAAAGAAATAAAAAAGTTACAGCAGTTTTTGTTTGATTTTTAAGAAAAACGCATTATTTCTAAAAAATAACGTTTTTTTGATATAATTTTAAAAGTAATCGTCCGAAAATTTTAAAACTACATTTCTAATTAGATTTCATGAAAATAATATTATTTAAACAAAATTTACATTTTTTTATAAAGAAATAAAAAAGTTACAGCAGTTTTAGTTTGATTTTTAAGAAAAACGTTTTTTTGGTATAATTTTAAAAATAATCGACCGAAAAATTTTAAAACTACATTTCTAATTAGATTTCATGAAAATAAAATTATTTAAACAAAATTTACATTTTTTTATAAAGAAATAAAAAAGTTACAGCAGTTTTTGTTTGATTTTTAAGAAAAACGCATTATTTCTAAAAAATAACGTTTTTTTGATATAATTTTAAAAGTAATCGTCCGAAAAATTTTAAAACTACATTTCTAATTAGATTTCATGAAAATAATATTATTTAAACAAAATTTATATTTTTTTATAGAGAAATAAAAAAGTTACAGCAGTTTTAGTTTGATTTTTAAGAAAAACGTTTTTTTGGTATAATTTTAAAAATAATCGACCGAAAAATTTTAAAACTACATTTCTAATTAGATTTCATGAAAATAAAATTATTTAAACAAAATTTACATTTTTTTATAAAGAAATAAAAAAGTTACAGCAGTTTTTGTTTGATTTTTAAGAAAAACGCATTATTTCTAAAAAATAACGTTTTTTTGATATAATTTTAAAAGTAATCGTCCGAAAAATTTTAAAACTACATTTCTAATTAGATTTCATGAAAATAATATTATTTAAACAAAATTTACATTTTTTTATAAAGAAATAAAAAAGTTACAGCAGTTTTAGTTTGATTTTTAAGAAAAACGTTTTTTTGATATAATTTTAAAAATAATCGACCGAAAAATTTTAAAACTACATTTCTAATTAGATTTCATGAAAATAAAATTATTTAAACAAAATTTACATTTTTTTATAAAGAAATAAAAAAGTTACAGCAGTTTTTGTTTGATTTTTAAGAAAAACGCATTATTTCTAAAAAATAACGTTTTTTTGATATAATTTTAAAAGTAATCGTCCGAAAAATTTTAAAACTACATTTCTAATTAGATTTCATGAAAATAATATTATTTAAACAAAATTTACATTTTTTTATAAAGAAATAAAAAAGTTACAGCAGTTTTAGTTTGATTTTTAAGAAAAACGTTTTTTTGGTATAATTTTAAAAATAATCGACCGAAAAATTTTAAAACTACATTTCTAATTAGATTTCATGAAAATAAAATTATTTAAACAAAATTTACATTTTTTTATAAAGAAATAAAAAAGTTACAGCAGTTTTTGTTTGATTTTTAAGAAAAACGCATTATTTCTAAAAAATAACGTTTTTTTGATATAATTTTAAAAGTAATCGTCCGAAAAATTTTAAAACTACATTTCTAATTAGATTTCATGAAAATAATATTATTTAAACAAAATTTACATTTTTTTATAAAGAAATAAAAAAGTTACAGCAGTTTTAGTTTGATTTTTAAGAAAAACGTTTTTTTGGTATAATTTTAAAAATAATCGACCGAAAAATTTTAAAACTACATTTCTAATTAGATTTCATGAAAATAAAATTATTTAAACAAAATTTACATTTTTTTATAAAGAAATAAAAAAGTTACAGCAGTTTTTGTTTGATATTTAAGAAAAACGCATTATTTCTAAAAAATAACGTTTTTTTGATATAATTTTAAAAGTAATCGTCCGAAAAATTTTAAAACTACATTTCTAATTAGATTTCATGAAAATAATATTATTTAAACAAAATTTACATTTTTTTATAAAGAAATAAAAAAGTTACAGCAGTTTTAGTTTGATTTTTAAGAAAAACGTTTTTTTGGTATAATTTTAAAAATAATCGACCGAAAAATTTTAAAACTACATTTCTAATTAGATTTCATGAAAATAAAATTATTTAAACAAAATTTACATTTTTTTATAAAGAAATAAAAAAGTTACAGCAGTTTTTGTTTGATTTTTAAGAAAAACGCATTATTTCTAAAAAATAACGTTTTTTTGATATAATTTTAAAAGTAATCGTCCGAAAAATTTTAAAACTACATTTCTAATTAGATTTCATGAAAATAATATTATTTAAACAAAATTTACATTTTTTTATAAAGAAATAAAAAAGTTACAGCAGTTTTAGTTTGATTTTTAAGAAAAACGTTTTTTTGGTATAATTTTAAAAATAATCGACCGAAAAATTTTAAAACTACATTTCTAATTAGATTTCATGAAAATAAAATTATTTAAACAAAATTTACATTTTTTTATAAAGAAATAAAAAAGTTACAGCAGTTTTTGTTTGATTTTTAAGAAAAACGCATTATTTCTAAAAAATAAAGTTTTTTTGATATAATTTTAAAAGTAATCGTCCGAAAAATTTTAAAACTACATTTCTAATTAGATTTCATGAAAATAAAATTATTTAAACAAAATTTACGTTTTTTTATAAAGAAATAAAAAAGTTACAGCAGTTTTTGTTTGATTTTTAAGAAAAACGCATTATTTCTAAAAAATAAAGTTTTTTTGATATAATTTTAAAAGTAATCGTCCGAAAAATTTTAAAACTACATTTCTAATTAGATTTCATGAAAATAAAATTATTTAAACAAAATTTACATTTTTTTATAAAGAAATAAAAAAGTTTCTGCAGTTTTTGTGTGATTTTTAAGAAAAACGTTTTTTTGGTATAATTTTAAAAATAATCGACCGAAAAATTTTAAAACTACATTTCTAATTAGATTTCATGAAAATAAAATTATTTAAACAAAATTTACATTTTTTTATAAAGAAATAAAAAAGTTACAGCAGTTTTTGTTTGATTTTTAAGAAAAACGCATTATTTCTAAAAAATAACGTTTTTTTGATATAATTTTAAAAGTAATCGTCCGAAAAATTTTAAAACTACATTTCTAATTAGATTTCATGAAAATAATATTATTTAAACAAAATTTACATTTTTTTATAAAGAAATAAAAAAGTTACAGCAGTTTTAGTTTGATTTTTAAGAAAAACGTTTTTTTGGTATAATTTTAAAAATAATCGACCGAAAAATTTTAAAACTACAAAAACGCATTATTTCTAAAAAATAACGTTTTTTTGATATAATTTTAAAAGTAATCGTCCGAAAAATTTTAAAACTACATTTCTAATTAGATTTCATGAAAATAATATTATTTAAACAAAATTTACATTTTTTTATAAAGAAATAAAAAAGTTACAGCAGTTTTAGTTTGATTTTTAAGAAAAACGTTTTTTTGGTATAATTTTAAAAATAATCGACCGAAAAATTTTAAAACTACATTTCTAATTAGATTTCATGAAAATAAAATTATTTAAACAAAATTTACATTTTTTTATAAAGAAATAAAAAAGTTACAGCAGTTTTTGTTTGATTTTTAAGAAAAACGCATTATTTCTAAAAAATAACGTTTTTTTGATATAATTTTAAAAGTAATCGTCCGAAAAATTTTAAAACTACATTTCTAATTAGATTTCATGAAAATAATATTATTTAAACAAAATTTACATTTTTTTATAAAGAAATAAAAAAGTTACAGCAGTTTTAGTTTGATTTTTAAGAAAAACGTTTTTTTGGTATAATTTTAAAAATAATCGACCGAAAAATTTTAAAACTACATTTCTAATTAGATTTCATGAAAATAAAATTATTTAAACAAAATTTACATTTTTTTATAAAGAAATAAAAAAGTTTCAGCAGTTTTTGTTTGATTTTTAAGAAAAACGCATTATTTCTAAAAAATAACGTTTTTTTGATATAATTTTAAAAGTAATCGTCCGAAAAATTTTAAAACTACATTTCTAATTAGATTTCATGAAAATAATATTATTTAAACAAAATTTACATTTTTTTATAAAGAAATAAAAAAGTTACAGCAGTTTTAGTTTGATTTTTAAGAAAAACGTTTTTTTGGTATAATTTTAAAAATAATCGACCGAAAAATTTTAAAACTACATTTCTAATTAGATTTCATGAAAATAAAATTATTTAAACAAAATTTACATTTTTTTATAAAGAAATAAAAAAGTTACAGCAGTTTTTGTTTGATTTTTAAGAAAAACGCATTATTTCTAAAAAATAACGTTTTTTTGATATAATTTTAAAAGTAATCGTCCGAAAAATTTTAAAACTACATTTCTAATTAGATTTCATGAAAATAAAATTATTTAAACAAAATTTACATTTTTTTATAAAGAAATAAAAAAGTTTCTGCAGTTTTTGTGTGATTTTTAAGAAAAACGTTTTTTTGGTATAATTTTAAAAATAATCGACCGAAAAATTTTAAAACTACATTTCTAATTAGATTTCATGAAAATAAAATTATTTAAACAAAATTTACATTTTTTTATAAAGAAATAAAAAAGTTACAGCAGTTTTTGTTTGATTTTTAAGAAAAACGCATTATTTCTAAAAAATAACGTTTTTTTGATATAATTTTAAAAGTAATCGTCCGAAAAATTTTAAAACTACATTTCTAATTAGATTTCATGAAAATAATATTATTTAAACAAAATTTACATTTTTTTATAAAGAAATAAAAAAGTTACAGCAGTTTTAGTTTGATTTTTAAGAAAAACGTTTTTTTGGTATAATTTTAAAAATAATCGACCGAAAAATTTTAAAACTACATTTCTAATTAGATTTCATGAAAATAAAATTATTTAAACAAAATTTACATTTTTTTATAAAGAAATAAAAAAGTTACAGCAGTTTTTGTTTGATTTTTAAGAAAAACGCATTATTTCTAAAAAATAAGGTTTTTTTGATATAATTTTAAAAGTAATCGTCCGAAAAATTTTAAAACTACATTTCTAATTAGATTTCATGAAAATAATATTATTTAAACAAAATTTACATTTTTTTATAAAGAAATAAAAAAGTTACAGCAGTTTTAGTTTGATTTTTAAGAAAAACGTTTTTTTGGTATAATTTTAAAAATAATCGACCGAAAAATTTTAAAACTACATTTCTAATTAGATTTCATGAAAATAAAATTATTTAAACAAAATTTACATTTTTTTATAAAGAAATAAAAAAGTTACAGCAGTTTTTGTTTGATTTTTAAGAAAAACGCATTATTTCTAAAAAATAACGTTTTTTTGATATAATTTTAAAAGTAATCGTCCGAAAAATTTTAAAACTACATTTCTAATTAGATTTCATGAAAATAATATTATTTAAACAAAATTTACATTTTTTTATAAAGAAATAAAAAAGTTACAGCAGTTTTAGTTTGATTTTTAAGAAAAACGTTTTTTTGGTATAATTTTAAAAATAATCGACCGAAAAATTTTAAAACTACATTTCTAATTAGATTTCATGAAAATAAAATTATTTAAACAAAATTTACATTTTTTTATAAAGAAATAAAAAAGTTACAGCAGTTTTTGTTTAGTTACAGCAGTTTTAGTTTGATTTTTAAGAAAAACGTTTTTTTGGTATAATTTTAAAAATAATCGACCGAAAAATTTTAAAACTACATTTCTAATTAGATTTCATGAAAATAAAATTATTTAAACAAAATTTACATTTTTTTATAAAGAAATAAAAAAGTTACAGCAGTTTTTGTTTGATTTTTAAGAAAAACGCATTATTTCTAAAAAATAAAGTTTTTTTGATATAATTTTAAAAGTAATCGTCCGAAAAATTTTAAAACTACATTTCTAATTAGATTTCATGAAAATAAAATTATTTAAACAAAATTTACATTTTTTTATAAAGAAATAAAAAAGTTACAGCAGTTTTTGTTTGATTTTTAAGAAAAACGCATTATTTCTAAAAAATAAAGTTTTTTTGATATAATTTTAAAAGTAATCGTCCGAAAAATTTTAAAACTACATTTCTAATTAGATTTCATGAAAATAAAATTATTTAAACAAAATTTACATTTTTTTATAAAGAAATAAAAAAGTTTCTGCAGTTTTTGTGTGATTTTTAAGAAAAACGTTTTTTTGGTATAATTTTAAAAATAATCGACCGAAAAATTTTAAAACTACATTTCTAATTAGATTTCATGAAAATAAAATTATTTAAACAAAATTTACATTTTTTTATAAAGAAATAAAAAAGTTACAGCAGTTTTTGTTTGATTTTTAAGAAAAACGCATTATTTCTAAAAAATAACGTTTTTTTGATATAATTTTAAAAGTAATCGTCCGAAAAATTTTAAAACTACATTTCTAATTAGATTTCATGAAAATAATATTATTTAAACAAAATTTACATTTTTTTATAAAGAAATAAAAAAGTTACAGCAGTTTTAGTTTGATTTTTAAGAAAAACGTTTTTTTGGTATAATTTTAAAAATAATCGACCGAAAAATTTTAAAACTACAAAAACGCATTATTTCTAAAAAATAACGTTTTTTTGATATAATTTTAAAAGTAATCGTCCGAAAAATTTTAAAACTACATTTCTAATTAGATTTCATGAAAATAATATTATTTAAACAAAATTTACATTTTTTTATAAAGAAATAAAAAAGTTACAGCAGTTTTAGTTTGATTTTTAAGAAAAACGTTTTTTTGGTATAATTTTAAAAATAATCGACCGAAAAATTTTAAAACTACATTTCTAATTAGATTTCATGAAAATAAAATTATTTAAACAAAATTTACATTTTTTTATAAAGAAATAAAAAAGTTACAGCAGTTTTTGTTTGATTTTTAAGAAAAACGCATTATTTCTAAAAAATAACGTTTTTTTGATATAATTTTAAAAGTAATCGTCCGAAAAATTTTAAAACTACATTTCTAATTAGATTTCATGAAAATAATATTATTTAAACAAAATTTACATTTTTTTATAAAGAAATAAAAAAGTTACAGCAGTTTTAGTTTGATTTTTAAGAAAAACGTTTTTTTGGTATAATTTTAAAAATAATCGACCGAAAAATTTTAAAACTACATTTCTAATTAGATTTCATGAAAATAAAATTATTTAAACAAAATTTACATTTTTTTATAAAGAAATAAAAAAGTTTCAGCAGTTTTTGTTTGATTTTTAAGAAAAACGCATTATTTCTAAAAAATAACGTTTTTTTGATATAATTTTAAAAGTAATCGTCCGAAAAATTTTAAAACTACATTTCTAATTAGATTTCATGAAAATAATATTATTTAAACAAAATTTACATTTTTTTATAAAGAAATAAAAAAGTTACAGCAGTTTTAGTTTGATTTTTAAGAAAAACGTTTTTTTGGTATAATTTTAAAAATAATCGACCGAAAAATTTTAAAACTACATTTCTAATTAGATTTCATGAAAATAAAATTATTTAAACAAAATTTACATTTTTTTATAAAGAAATAAAAAAGTTACAGCAGTTTTTGTTTGATTTTTAAGAAAAACGCATTATTTCTAAAAAATAACGTTTTTTTGATATAATTTTAAAAGTAATCGTCCGAAAAATTTTAAAACTACATTTCTAATTAGATTTCATGAAAATAAAATTATTTAAACAAAATTTACATTTTTTTATAAAGAAATAAAAAAGTTTCTGCAGTTTTTGTGTGATTTTTAAGAAAAACGTTTTTTTGGTATAATTTTAAAAATAATCGACCGAAAAATTTTAAAACTACATTTCTAATTAGATTTCATGAAAATAAAATTATTTAAACAAAATTTACATTTTTTTATAAAGAAATAAAAAAGTTACAGCAGTTTTTGTTTGATTTTTAAGAAAAACGCATTATTTCTAAAAAATAACGTTTTTTTGATATAATTTTAAAAGTAATCGTCCGAAAAATTTTAAAACTACATTTCTAATTAGATTTCATGAAAATAATATTATTTAAACAAAATTTACATTTTTTTATAAAGAAATAAAAAAGTTACAGCAGTTTTAGTTTGATTTTTAAGAAAAACGTTTTTTTGGTATAATTTTAAAAATAATCGACCGAAAAATTTTAAAACTACATTTCTAATTAGATTTCATGAAAATAAAATTATTTAAACAAAATTTACATTTTTTTATAAAGAAATAAAAAAGTTACAGCAGTTTTTGTTTGATTTTTAAGAAAAACGCATTATTTCTAAAAAATAAGGTTTTTTTGATATAATTTTAAAAGTAATCGTCCGAAAAATTTTAAAACTACATTTCTAATTAGATTTCATGAAAATAATATTATTTAAACAAAATTTACATTTTTTTATAAAGAAATAAAAAAGTTACAGCAGTTTTAGTTTGATTTTTAAGAAAAACGTTTTTTTGGTATAATTTTAAAAATAATCGACCGAAAAATTTTAAAACTACATTTCTAATTAGATTTCATGAAAATAAAATTATTTAAACAAAATTTACATTTTTTTATAAAGAAATAAAAAGTTACAGCAGTTTTTGTTTGATTTTTAAGAAAAACGCATTATTTCTAAAAAATAACGTTTTTTTGATATAATTTTAAAAGTAATCGTCCGAAAAATTTTAAAACTACATTTCTAATTAGATTTCATGAAAATAATATTATTTAAACAAAATTTACATTTTTTTATAAAGAAATAAAAAAGTTACAGCAGTTTTAGTTTGATTTTTAAGAAAAACGTTTTTTTGGTATAATTTTAAAAATAATCGACCGAAAAATTTTAAAACTACATTTCTAATTAGATTTCATGAAAATAAAATTATTTAAACAAAATTTACATTTTTTTATAAAGAAATAAAAAAGTTACAGCAGTTTTTGTTTGATTTTTAAGAAAAACGCATTATTTCTAAAAAATAACGTTTTTTTGATATAATTTTAAAAGTAATCGTCCGAAAAATTTTAAAACTACATTTCTAATTAGATTTCATGAAAATAATATTATTTAAACAAAATTTACATTTTTTTATAAAGAAATAAAAAAGTTACAGCAGTTTTAGTTTGATTTTTAAGAAAAACGTTTTTTTGGTATAATTTTAAAAATAATCGACCGAAAAATTTTAAAACTACATTTCTAATTAGATTTCATGAAAATAAAATTATTTAAACAAAATTTACATTTTTTTATAAAGAAATAAAAAAGTTACAGCAGTTTTTGTTTGATTTTTAAGAAAAACGCATTATTTCTAAAAAATAACGTTTTTTTGATATAATTTTAAAAGTAATCGTCCGAAAAATTTTAAAACTACATTTCTAATTAGATTTCATGAAAATAATATTATTTAAACAAAATTTACATTTTTTTATAAAGAAATAAAAAAGTTACAGCAGTTTTAGTTTGATTTTTAAGAAAAACGTTTTTTTGGTATAATTTTAAAAATAATCGACCGAAAAATTTTAAAACTACATTTCTAATTAGATTTCATGAAAATAAAATTATTTAAACAAAATTTACATTTTTTTTATAAAGAAATAAAAAAGTTACAGCAGTTTTTGTTTGATTTTTAAGAAAAACGCATTATTTCTAAAAAATAAAGTTTTTTTGATATAATTTTAAAAGTAATCGTCCGAAAAATTTTAAAACTACATTTCTAATTAGATTTCATGAAAATAAAATTATTTAAACAAAATTTACATTTTTTTATAAAGAAATAAAAAAGTTTCTGCAGTTTTTGTGTGATTTTTAAGAAAAACGTTTTTTTGGTATAATTTTAAAAATAATCGACCGAAAAATTTTAAAACTACATTTCTAATTAGATTTCATGAAAATAAAATTATTTAAACAAAATTTACATTTTTTTATAAAGAAATAAAAAAGTTACAGCAGTTTTTGTTTGATTTTTAAGAAAAACGCATTATTTCTAAAAAATAACGTTTTTTTGATATAATTTTAAAAGTAATCGTCCGAAAAATTTTAAAACTACATTTCTAATTAGATTTCATGAAAATAATATTATTTAAACAAAATTTACATTTTTTTATAAAGAAATAAAAAAGTTTCTGCAGTTTTTGTGTGATTTTTAAGAAAAACGTTTTTTTGGTATAATTTTAAAAATAATCGACCGAAAAATTTTAAAACTACATTTCTAATTAGATTTCATGAAAATAAAATTATTTAAACAAAATTTACATTTTTTTATAAAGAAATAAAAAAGTTACAGCAGTTTTTGTTTGATTTTTAAGAAAAACGCATTATTTCTAAAAAATAACGTTTTTTTGATATAATTTTAAAAGTAATCGTCCGAAAAATTTTAAAACTACATTTCTAATTAGATTTCATGAAAATAAAATTATTTAAACAAAATTTACATTTTTTTATAAAGAAATAAAAAAGTTTCTGCAGTTTTTGTGTGATTTTTAAGAAAAACGTTTTTTTGGTATAATTTTAAAAATAATCGACCGAAAAATTTTAAAACTACATTTCTAATTAGATTTCATGAAAATAATATTATTTAAACAAAATTTACATTTTTTTATAAAGAAATAAAAAAGTTACAGCAGTTTTAGTTTGATTTTTAAGAAAAACGTTTTTTTGGTATAATTTTAAAAATAATCGACCGAAAAATTTTAAAACTACATTTCTAATTAGATTTCATGAAAATAATATTATTTAAACAAAATTTACATTTTTTTATAAAGAAATAAAAAAGTTTCTGCAGTTTTTGTGTGATTTTTAAGAAAAACGTTTTTTTGGTATAATTTTAAAAATAATCGACCGAAAAATTTTAAAACTACATTTCTAATTAGATTTCATGAAAATAAAATTATTTAAACAAAATTTACATTTTTTTATAAAGAAATAAAAAAGTTACAGCAGTTTTTGTTTGATTTTTAAGAAAAACGCATTATTTCTAAAAAATAACGTTTTTTTGATATAATTTTAAAAGTAATCGTCCGAAAAATTTTAAAACTACATTTCTAATTAGATTTCATGAAAATAATATTATTTAAACAAAATTTACATTTTTTTATAAAGAAATAAAAAAGTTTCTGCAGTTTTTGTGTGATTTTTAAGAAAAACGTTTTTTTGGTATAATTTTAAAAATAATCGACCGAAAAATTTTAAAACTACATTTCTAATTAGATTTCATGAAAATAAAATTATTTAAACAAAATTTACATTTTTTTATAAAGAAATAAAAAAGTTACAGCAGTTTTTGTTTGATTTTTAAGAAAAACGCATTATTTCTAAAAAATAACGTTTTTTTGATATAATTTTAAAAGTAATCGTCCGAAAAATTTTAAAACTACATTTCTAATTAGATTTCATGAAAATAATATTATTTAAACAAAATTTACATTTTTTTATAAAGAAATAAAAAAGTTACAGCAGTTTTAGTTTGATTTTTAAGAAAAACGTTTTTTTGGTATAATTTTAAAAATAATCGACCGAAAAATTTTAAAACTACATTTCTAATTAGATTTCATGAAAATAAAATTATTTAAACAAAATTTACATTTTTTTATAAAGAAATAAAAAAGTTACAGCAGTTTTTGTTTGATTTTTAAGAAAAACGCATTATTTCTAAAAAATAACGTTTTTTTGATATAATTTTAAAAGTAATCGTCCGAAAAATTTTAAAACTACATTTCTAATTAGATTTCATGAAAATAAAATTATTTAAACAAAATTTACATTTTTTTATAAAGAAATAAAAAAGTTTCTGCAGTTTTTGTGTGATTTTTAAGAAAAACGTTTTTTTGGTATAATTTTAAAAATAATCGACCGAAAAATTTTAAAACTACATTTCTAATTAGATTTCATGAAAATAAAATTATTTAAACAAAATTTACATTTTTTTATAAAGAAATAAAAAAGTTACAGCAGTTTTTGTTTGATTTTTAAGAGAAACGCATTATTTCTAAAAAATAACGTTTTTTTGATATAATTTTAAAAGTAATCGTCCGAAAAATTTTAAAACTACATTTCTAATTAGATTTCATGAAAATAATATTATTTAAACAAAATTTACATTTTTTTATAAAGAAATAAAAAAGTTACAGCAGTTTTAGTTTGATTTTTAAGAAAAACGTTTTTTTGGTATAATTTTAAAAATAATCGACCGAAAAATTTTAAAACTACATTTCTAATTAGATTTCATGAAAATAAAATTATTTAAACAAAATTTACATTTTTTTATAAAGAAATAAAAAAGTTACAGCAGTTTTTGTTTGATTTTTAAGAAAAACGCATTATTTCTAAAAAATAACGTTTTTTTGATATAATTTTAAAAGTAATCGTCCGAAAAATTTTAAAACTACATTTCTAATTAGATTTCATGAAAATAATATTATTTAAACAAAATTTACATTTTTTTATAAAGAAATAAAAAAGTTACAGCAGTTTTAGTTTGATTTTTAAGAAAAACGTTTTTTTGGTATAATTTTAAAAATAATCGACCGAAAAATTTTAAAACTACATTTCTAATTAGATTTCATGAAAATAAAATTATTTAAACAAAATTTACATTTTTTTATAAAGAAATAAAAAAGTTACAGCAGTTTTTGTTTGATTTTTAAGAAAAACGCATTATTTCTAAAAAATAACGTTTTTTTGATATAATTTTAAAAGTAATCGTCCAAAAAATTTTAAAACTACATTTCTAATTAGATTTCATGAAAATAATATTATTTAAACAAAATTTACATTTTTTTATAAAGAAATAAAAAAGTTACAGCAGTTTTTGTTTGATTTTTAAGAAAAACGCATTATTTCTAAAAAATAACGTTTTTTTGATATAATTTTAAAAGTAATCGTCCGAAAAATTTTAAAACTACATTTCTAATTAGATTTCATGAAAATAAAATTATTTAAACAAAATTTACATTTTTTTATAAAGAAATAAAAAAGTTACAGCAGTTTTTGTTTGATTTTTAAGAAAAACGCATTATTTCTAAAAAATAAAGTTTTTTTGATATAATTTTAAAAGTAATCGTCCGAAAAATTTTAAAACTACATTTCTAATTAGATTTCATGAAAATAATATTATTTAAACAAAATTTACATTTTTTTATAAAGAAATAAAAAAGTTTCTGCAGTTTTTGTGTGATTTTTAAGAAAAATGTTTTTTTGGTATAATTTTAAAAATAATCGACCGAAAAATTTTAAAACTACATTTCTAATTAGATTTCATGAAAATAATATTATTTAAACAAAATTTACATTTTTTTATAAAGAAATAAAAAAGTTACAGCAGTTTTAGTTTGATTTTTAAGAAAAACGTTTTTTTGGTATAATTTTAAAAATAATCGACCGAAAAATTTTAAAACTACATTTCTAATTAGATTTCATGAAAATAATATTATTTAAACAAAATTTACATTTTTTTATAAAGAAATAAAAAAGTTTCTGCAGTTTTTGTGTGATTTTTAAGAAAAACGTTTTTTTGGTATAATTTTAAAAATAATCGACCGAAAAATTTTAAAACTACATTTCTAATTAGATTTCATGAAAATAAAATTATTTAAACAAAATTTACATTTTTTTATAAAGAAATAAAAAAGTTACAGCAGTTTTTGTTTGATTTTTAAGAAAAACGCATTATTTCTAAAAAATAACGTTTTTTTGATATAATTTTAAAAGTAATCGTCCGAAAAATTTTAAAACTACATTTCTAATTAGATTTCATGAAAATAATATTATTTAAACAAAATTTACATTTTTTTATAAAGAAATAAAAAAGTTACAGCAGTTTTAGTTTGATTTTTAAGAAAAACGTTTTTTTGGTATAATTTTAAAAATAATCGACCGAAAAATTTTAAAACTACATTTCTAATTAGATTTCATGAAAATAAAATTATTTAAACAAAATTTACATTTTTTTATAAAGAAATAAAAAAGTTACAGCAGTTTTTGTTTGATTTTTAAGAAAAACGCATTATTTCTAAAAAATAAAGTTTTTTTGATATAATTTTAAAAGTAATCGTCCGAAAAATTTTAAAACTACATTTCTAATTAGATTTCATGAAAATAAAATTATTTAAACAAAATTTACATTTTTTTATAAAGAAATAAAAAAGTTTCTGCAGTTTTTGTGTGATTTTTAAGAAAAACGTTTTTTTGGTATAATTTTAAAAATAATCGACCGAAAAATTTTAAAACTACATTTCTAATTAGATTTCATGAAAATAAAATTATTTAAACAAAATTTACATTTTTTTATAAAGAAATAAAAAAGTTACAGCAGTTTTTGTTTGATTTTTAAGAAAAACGCATTATTTCTAAAAAATAACGTTTTTTTGATATAATTTTAAAAGTAATCGTCCGAAAAATTTTAAAACTACATTTCTAATTAGATTTCATGAAAATAAAATTATTTAAACAAAATTTACATTTTTTTATAAAGAAATAAAAAAGTTTCTGCAGTTTTTGTGTGATTTTTAAGAAAAACGTTTTTTTGGTATAATTTTAAAAATAATCGACCGAAAAATTTTAAAACTACATTTCTAATTAGATTTCATGAAAATAAAATTATTTAAACAAAATTTACATTTTTTTATAAAGAAATAAAAAAGTTACAGCAGTTTTTGTTTGATTTTTAAGAAAAACGCATTATTTCTAAAAAATAAAGTTTTTTTGATATAATTTTAAAAGTAATCGTCCGAAAAATTTTAAAACTACATTTCTAATTAGATTTCATGAAAATAAAATTATTTAAACAAAATTTACATTTTTTTATAAAGAAATAAAAAAGTTTCTGCAGTTTTTGTGTGATTTTTAAGAAAAACGTTTTTTTGGTATAATTTTAAAAATAATCGACCGAAAAATTTTAAAACTACATTTCTAATTAGATTTCATGAAAATAAAATTATTTAAACAAAATTTACATTTTTTTATAAAGAAATAAAAAAGTTACAGCAGTTTTTGTTTGATTTTTAAGAAAAACGCATTATTTCTAAAAAATAACGTTTTTTTGATATAATTTTAAAAGTAATCGTCCGAAAAATTTTAAAACTACATTTCTAATTAGATTTCATGAAAATAAAATTATTTAAACAAAATTTACATTTTTTTATAAAGAAATAAAAAAGTTTCTGCAGTTTTTGTGTGATTTTTAAGAAAAACGTTTTTTTGGTATAATTTTAAAAATAATCGACCGAAAAATTTTAAAACTACATTTCTAATTAGATTTCATGAAAATAAAATTATTTAAACAAAATTTACATTTTTTTATAAAGAAATAAAAAAGTTACAGCAGTTTTTGTTTGATTTTTAAGAAAAACGCATTATTTCTAAAAAATAACGTTTTTTTGATATAATTTTAAAAGTAATCGTCCGAAAAATTTTAAAACTACATTTCTAATTAGATTTCATGAAAATAATATTATTTAAACAAAATTTACATTTTTTTATAAAGAAATAAAAAAGTTACAGCAGTTTTAGTTTGATTTTTAAGAAAAACGTTTTTTTGGTATAATTTTAAAAATAATCGACCGAAAAATTTTAAAACTACATTTCTAATTAGATTTCATGAAAATAAAATTATTTAAACAAAATTTACATTTTTTTATAAAGAAATAAAAAAGTTACAGCAGTTTTTGTTTGATTTTTAAGAAAAACGCATTATTTCTAAAAAATAACGTTTTTTTGATATAATTTTAAAAGTAATCGTCCGAAAAATTTTAAAACTACATTTCTAATTAGATTTCATGAAAATAATATTATTTAAACAAAATTTACATTTTTTTATAAAGAAATAAAAAAGTTACAGCAGTTTTAGTTTGATTTTTAAGAAAAACGTTTTTTTGGTATAATTTTAAAAATAATCGACCGAAAAATTTTAAAACTACATTTCTAATTAGATTTCATGAAAATAAAATTATTTAAACAAAATTTACATTTTTTTATAAAGAAATAAAAAAGTTACAGCAGTTTTTGTTTGATTTTTAAGAAAAACGCATTATTTCTAAAAAATAAAGTTTTTTTGATATAATTTTAAAAGTAATCGTCCGAAAAATTTTAAAACTACATTTCTAATTAGATTTCATGAAAATAAAATTATTTAAACAAAATTTACATTTTTTTATAAAGAAATAAAAAAGTTTCTGCAGTTTTTGTGTGATTTTTAAGAAAAACGTTTTTTTGGTATAATTTTAAAAATAATCGACCGAAAAATTTTAAAACTACATTTCTAATTAGATTTCATGAAAATAAAATTATTTAAACAAAATTTACATTTTTTTATAAAGAAATAAAAAAGTTACAGCAGTTTTTGTTTGATTTTTAAGAAAAACGCATTATTTCTAAAAAATAACGTTTTTTTGATATAATTTTAAAAGTAATCGTCCGAAAAATTTTAAAACTACATTTCTAATTAGATTTCATGAAAATAATATTATTTAAACAAAATTTACATTTTTTTATAAAGAAATAAAAAAGTTTCTGCAGTTTTTGTGTGATTTTTAAGAAAAACGTTTTTTTGGTATAATTTTAAAAATAATCGACCGAAAAATTTTAAAACTACATTTCTAATTAGATTTCATGAAAATAAAATTATTTAAACAAAATTTACATTTTTTTATAAAGAAATAAAAAAGTTACAGCAGTTTTTGTTTGATTTTTAAGAAAAACGCATTATTTCTAAAAAATAACGTTTTTTTGATATAATTTTAAAAGTAATCGTCCGAAAAATTTTAAAACTACATTTCTAATTAGATTTCATGAAAATAAAATTATTTAAACAAAATTTACATTTTTTTATAAAGAAATAAAAAAGTTTCTGCAGTTTTTGTGTGATTTTTAAGAAAAACGTTTTTTTGGTATAATTTTAAAAATAATCGACCGAAAAATTTTAAAACTACATTTCTAATTAGATTTCATGAAAATAAAATTATTTAAACAAAATTTACATTTTTTTATAAAGAAATAAAAAAGTTACAGCAGTTTTTGTTTGATTTTTAAGAAAAACGCATTATTTCTAAAAAATAAAGTTTTTTTGATATAATTTTAAAAGTAATCGTCCGAAAAATTTTAAAACTACATTTCTAATTAGATTTCATGAAAATAAAATTATTTAAACAAAATTTACATTTTTTTATAAAGAAATAAAAAAGTTTCTGCAGTTTTTGTGTGATTTTTAAGAAAAACGTTTTTTTGGTATAATTTTAAAAATAATCGACCGAAAAATTTTAAAACTACATTTCTAATTAGATTTCATGAAAATAAAATTATTTAAACAAAATTTACATTTTTTTATAAAGAAATAAAAAAGTTACAGCAGTTTTTGTTTGATTTTTAAGAAAAACGCATTATTTCTAAAAAATAACGTTTTTTTGATATAATTTTAAAAGTAATCGTCCGAAAAATTTTAAAACTACATTTCTAATTAGATTTCATGAAAATAAAATTATTTAAACAAAATTTACATTTTTTTATAAAGAAATAAAAAAGTTTCTGCAGTTTTTGTGTGATTTTTAAGAAAAACGTTTTTTTGGTATAATTTTAAAAATAATCGACCGAAAAATTTTAAAACTACATTTCTAATTAGATTTCATGAAAATAAAATTATTTAAACAAAATTTACATTTTTTTATAAAGAAATAAAAAAGTTACAGCAGTTTTTGTTTGATTTTTAAGAAAAACGCATTATTTCTAAAAAATAACGTTTTTTTGATATAATTTTAAAAGTAATCGTCCGAAAAATTTTAAAACTACATTTCTAATTAGATTTCATGAAAATAATATTATTTAAACAAAATTTACATTTTTTTATAAAGAAATAAAAAAGTTACAGCAGTTTTAGTTTGATTTTTAAGAAAAACGTTTTTTTGGTATAATTTTAAAAATAATCGACCGAAAAATTTTAAAACTACATTTCTAATTAGATTTCATGAAAATAAAATTATTTAAACAAAATTTACATTTTTTTATAAAGAAATAAAAAAGTTACAGCAGTTTTTGTTTGATTTTTAAGAAAAACGCATTATTTCTAAAAAATAACGTTTTTTTGATATAATTTTAAAAGTAATCGTCCGAAAAATTTTAAAACTACATTTCTAATTAGATTTCATGAAAATAAAATTATTTAAACAAAATTTACATTTTTTTATAAAGAAATAAAAAAGTTTCTGCAGTTTTTGTGTGATTTTTAAGAAAAACGTTTTTTTGGTATAATTTTAAAAATAATCGACCGAAAAATTTTAAAACTACATTTCTAATTAGATTTCATGAAAATAAAATTATTTAAACAAAATTTACATTTTTTTATAAAGAAATAAAAAAGTTACAGCAGTTTTTGTTTGATTTTTAAGAAAAACGCATTATTTCTAAAAAATAACGTTTTTTTGATATAATTTTAAAAGTAATCGTCCGAAAAATTTTAAAACTACATTTCTAATTAGATTTCATGAAAATAAAATTATTTAAACAAAATTTACATTTTTTTATAAAGAAATAAAAAAGTTTCTGCAGTTTTTGTGTGATTTTTAAGAAAAACGTTTTTTTGGTATAATTTTAAAAATAATCGACCGAAAAATTTTAAAACTACATTTCTAATTAGATTTCATGAAAATAAAATTATTTAAACAAAATTTACATTTTTTTATAAAGAAATAAAAAAGTTACAGCAGTTTTTGTTTGATTTTTAAGAAAAACGCATTATTTCTAAAAAATAACGTTTTTTTGATATAATTTTAAAAGTAATCGTCCGAAAAATTTTAAAACTACATTTCTAATTAGATTTCATGAAAATAATATTATTTAAACAAAATTTACATTTTTTTATAAAGAAATAAAAAAGTTACAGCAGTTTTAGTTTGATTTTTAAGAAAAACGTTTTTTTGGTATAATTTTAAAAATAATCGACCGAAAAATTTTAAAACTACATTTCTAATTAGATTTCATGAAAATAAAATTATTTAAACAAAATTTACATTTTTTTATAAAGAAATAAAAAAGTTACAGCAGTTTTTGTTTGATATTTAAGAAAAACGCATTATTTCTAAAAAATAACGTTTTTTTGATATAATTTTAAAAGTAATCGTCCGAAAAATTTTAAAACTACATTTCTAATTAGATTTCATGAAAATAATATTATTTAAACAAAATTTACATTTTTTTATAAAGAAATAAAAAAGTTACAGCAGTTTTAGTTTGATTTTTAAGAAAAACGTTTTTTTGGTATAATTTTAAAAATAATCGACCGAAAAATTTTAAAACTACATTTCTAATTAGATTTCATGAAAATAAAATTATTTAAACAAAATTTACATTTTTTTATAAAGAAATAAAAAAGTTACAGCAGTTTTTGTTTGATTTTTAAGAAAAACGCATTATTTCTAAAAAATAACCTTTTTTTGATATAATTTTAAAAGTAATCGTCCGAAAAATTTTAAAACTACATTTCTAATTAGATTTCATGAAAATAATATTATTTAAACAAAATTTACATTTTTTTATAAAGAAATAAAAAAGTTACAGCAGTTTTAGTTTGATTTTTAAGAAAAACGTTTTTTTGGTATAATTTTAAAAATAATCGACCGAAAAATTTTAAAACTACATTTCTAATTAGATTTCATGAAAATAAAATTATTTAAACAAAATTTACATTTTTTTATAAAGAAATAAAAAAGTTACAGCAGTTTTTGTTTGATTTTTAAGAAAAACGCATTATTTCTAAAAAATAACGTTTTTTTGATATAATTTTAAAAGTAATCGTCCGAAAAATTTTAAAACTACATTTCTAATTAGATTTCATGAAAATAATATTATTTAAACAAAATTTACATTTTTTTATAAAGAAATAAAAAAGTTACAGCAGTTTTAGTTTGATTTTTAAGAAAAACGTTTTTTTGGTATACTTTTAAAAATAATCGACCGAAAAATTTTAAAACCACATTTCTAATTAGATTTCATGAAAATAAAATTATTTAAACAAAATTTACATTTTTTTATAAAGAAATAAAAAAGTTACAGCAGTTTTTGTTTGATTTTTAAGAAAAACGCATTATTTCTAAAAAATAACGTTTTTTTGATATAATTTTAAAAGTAATCATCCGAAAAATTTTAAAACTACATTTCTAATTAGATTTCATGAAAATAATATTATTTAAACAAAATTTACATTTTTTTATAAAGAAATAAAAAAGTTACAGCAGTTTTAGTTTGATTTTTAAGAAAAACGTTTTTTTGGTATAATTTTAAAAATAATCGACCGAAAAATTTTAAAACTACATTTCTAATTAGATTTCATGAAAATAAAATTATTTAAACAAAATTTACATTTTTTTATAAAGAAATAAAAAAGTTACAGCAGTTTTTGTTTGATTTTTAAGAAAAACGCATTATTTCTAAAAAATAACGTTTTTTTGATATAATTTTAAAAGTAATCGTCCGAAAAATTTTAAAACTACATTTCTAATTAGATTTCATGAAAATAATATTATTTAAACAAAATTTACATTTTTTTATAAAGAAATAAAAAAGTTACAGCAGTTTTAGTTTGATTTTTAAGAAAAACGTTTTTTTGGTATAATTTTAAAAATAATCGACCGAAAAATTTTAAAACTACATTTCTAATTAGATTTCATGAAAATAAAATTATTTAAACAAAATTTACATTTTTTTATAAAGAAATAAAAAAGTTACAGCAGTTTTTGTTTGATTTTTAAGAAAAACGCATTATTTCTAAAAAATAACGTTTTTTTGATATAATTTTAAAAGTAATCGTCCGAAAAATTTTAAAACTACATTTCTAATTAGATTTCATGAAAATAATATTATTTAAACAAAATTTACATTTTTTTATAAAGAAATAAAAAAGTTACAGCAGTTTTAGTTTGATTTTTAAGAAAAACGTTTTTTTGGTATAATTTTAAAAATAATCGACCGAAAAATTTTAAAACTACATTTCTAATTAGATTTCATGAAAATAAAATTATTTAAACAAAATTTACATTTTTTTATAAAGAAATAAAAAAGTTACAGCAGTTTTTGTTTGATTTTTAAGAAAAACGCATTATTTCTAAAAAATAAAGTTTTTTTGATATAATTTTAAAAGTAATCGTCCGAAAAATTTTAAAACTACATTTCTAATTAGATTTCATGAAAATAAAATTATTTAAACAAAATTTACATTTTTTTATAAAGAAATAAAAAAGTTACAGCAGTTTTTGTTTGATTTTTAAGAAAAACGCATTATTTCTAAAAAATAAAGTTTTTTTGATATAATTTTAAAAGTAATCGTCCGAAAAATTTTAAAACTACATTTCTAATTAGATTTCATGAAAATAAAATTATTTAAACAAAATTTACATTTTTTTATAAAGAAATAAAAAAGTTTCTGCAGTTTTTGTGTGATTTTTAAGAAAAACGTTTTTTTGGTATAATTTTAAAAATAATCGACCGAAAAATTTTAAAACTACATTTCTAATTAGATTTCATGAAAATAAAATTATTTAAACAAAATTTACATTTTTTTATAAAGAAATAAAAAAGTTACAGCAGTTTTTGTTTGATTTTTAAGAAAAACGCATTATTTCTAAAAAATAACGTTTTTTTGATATAATTTTAAAAGTAATCGTCCGAAAAATTTTAAAACTACATTTCTAATTAGATTTCATGAAAATAAAATTATTTAAACAAAATTTACATTTTTTTATAAAGAAATAAAAAAGTTTCTGCAGTTTTTGTGTGATTTTTAAGAAAAACGTTTTTTTGGTATAATTTTAAAAATAATCGACCGAAAAATTTTAAAACTACATTTCTAATTAGATTTCATGAAAATAAAATTATTTAAACAAAATTTACATTTTTTTATAAAGAAATAAAAAAGTTACAGCAGTTTTTGTTTGATTTTTAAGAAAAACGCATTATTTCTAAAAAATAATGTTTTTTTGATATAATTTTAAAAGTAATCGTCCGAAAAATTTTAAAACTACATTTCTAATTAGATTTCATGAAAATAATATTATTTAAACAAAATTTACATTTTTTTATAAAGAAATAAAAAAGTTACAGCAGTTTTAGTTTGATTTTTAAGAAAAACGTTTTTTTGGTATAATTTTAAAAATAATCGACCGAAAAATTTTAAAACTACATTTCTAATTAGATTTCATGAAAATAAAATTATTTAAACAAAATTTACATTTTTTTATAAAGAAATAAAAAAGTTACAGCAGTTTTTGTTTGATTTTTAAGAAAAACGCATTATTTCTAAAAAATAAAGTTTTTTTGATATAATTTTAAAAGTAATCGTCCGAAAAATTTTAAAACTACATTTCTAATTAGATTTCATGAAAATAAAATTATTTAAACAAAATTTACATTTTTTTATAAAGAAATAAAAAAGTTTCTGCAGTTTTTGTGTGATTTTTAAGAAAAACGTTTTTTTGGTATAATTTTAAAAATAATCGACCGAAAAATTTTAAAACTACATTTCTAATTAGATTTCATGAAAATAAAATTATTTAAACAAAATTTACATTTTTTTATAAAGAAATAAAAAAGTTACAGCAGTTTTTGTTTGATTTTTAAGAAAAACGCATTATTTCTAAAAAATAACGTTTTTTTGATATAATTTTAAAAGTAATCGTCCGAAAAATTTTAAAACTACATTTCTAATTAGATTTCATGAAAATAAAATTATTTAAACAAAATTTACATTTTTTTATAAAGAAATAAAAAAGTTTCTGCAGTTTTTGTGTGATTTTTAAGAAAAACGTTTTTTTGGTATAATTTTAAAAATAATCGACCGAAAAATTTTAAAACTACATTTCTAATTAGATTTCATGAAAATAAAATTATTTAAACAAAATTTACATTTTTTTATAAAGAAATAAAAAAGTTACAGCAGTTTTTGTTTGATTTTTAAGAAAAACGCATTATTTCTAAAAAATAACGTTTTTTTGATATAATTTTAAAAGTAATCGTCCGAAAAATTTTAAAACTACATTTCTAATTAGATTTCATGAAAATAATATTATTTAAACAAAATTTACATTTTTTTATAAAGAAATAAAAAAGTTACAGCAGTTTTAGTTTGATTTTTAAGAAAAACGTTTTTTTGGTATAATTTTAAAAATAATCGACCGAAAAATTTTAAAACTACATTTCTAATTAGATTTCATGAAAATAAAATTATTTAAACAAAATTTACATTTTTTTATAAAGAAATAAAAAAGTTACAGCAGTTTTTGTTTGATTTTTAAGAAAAACGCATTATTTCTAAAAAATAACGTTTTTTTGATATAATTTTAAAAGTAATCGTCCGAAAAATTTTAAAACTACATTTCTAATTAGATTTCATGAAAATAATATTATTTAAACAAAATTTACATTTTTTTATAAAGAAATAAAAAAGTTACAGCAGTTTTAGTTTGATTTTTAAGAAAAAGGTTTTTTTGGTATAATTTTAAAAATAATCGACCGAAAAATTTTAAAACTACATTTCTAATTAGATTTCATGAAAATAAAATTATTTAAACAAAATTTACATTTTTTTATAAAGAAATAAAAAAGTTACAGCAGTTTTTGTTTGATTTTTAAGAAAAACGCATTATTTCTAAAAAATAACGTTTTTTTGATATAATTTTAAAAGTAATCGTCCGAAAAATTTTAAAACTACATTTCTAATTAGATTTCATGAAAATAATATTATTTAAACAAAATTTACATTTTTTTATAAAGAAATAAAAAAGTTACAGCAGTTTTAGTTTGATTTTTAAGAAAAACGTTTTTTTGGTATAATTTTAAAAATAATCGACCGAAAAATTTTAAAACTACATTTCTAATTAGATTTCATGAAAATAAAATTATTTAAACAAAATTTACATTTTTTTATAAAGAAATAAAAAAGTTACAGCAGTTTTTGTTTGATTTTTAAGAAAAACGCATTATTTCTAAAAAATAACGTTTTTTTGATAGAATTTTAAAAGTAATCGTCCGAAAAATTTTAAAACTACATTTCTAATTAGATTTCATGAAAATAATATTATTTAAACAAAATTTACATTTTTTTATAAAGAAATAAAAAAGTTACAGCAGTTTTAGTTTGATTTTTAAGAAAAACGTTTTTTTGGTATAATTTTAAAAATAATCGACCGAAAAATTTTAAAACTACATTTCTAATTAGATTTCATGAAAATAAAATTATTTAAACAAAATTTACATTTTTTTATAAAGAAATAAAAAAGTTACAGCAGTTTTTGTTTGATTTTTAAGAAAAACGCATTATTTCTAAAAAATAACGTTTTTTTGATATAATTTTAAAAGTAATCGTCCGAAAAATTTTAAAACTACATTTCTAATTAGATTTCATGAAAATAATATTATTTAAACAAAATTTACATTTTTTTATAAAGAAATAAAAAAGTTACAGCAGTTTTAGTTTGATTTTTAAGAAAAACGTTTTTTTGGTATAATTTTAAAAATAATCGACCGAAAAATTTTAAAACTACATTTCTAATTAGATTTCATGAAAATAAAATTATTTAAACAAAATTTACATTTTTTTATAAAGAAATAAAAAAGTTACAGCAGTTTTTGTTTGATTTTTAAGAAAAACGCATTATTTCTAAAAAATAACGTTTTTTTGATATAATTTTAAAAGTAATCGTCCGAAAAATTTTATAACTACATTTCTAATTAGATTTCATGAAAATAAAATTATTTAAACAAAATTTACATTTTTTTATAAAGAAATAAAAAAGTTTCTGCAGTTTTTGTGTGATTTTTAAGAAAAACGTTTTTTTGGTATAATTTTAAAAATAATCGACCGAAAAATTTTAAAACTACATTTCTAATTAGATTTCATGAAAATAAAATTATTTAAACAAAATTTACATTTTTTTATAAAGAAATAAAAAAGTTACAGCAGTTTTTGTTTGATTTTTAAGAAAAACGCATTATTTCTAAAAAATAAAGTTTTTTTGATATAATTTTAAAAGTAATCGTCCGAAAAATTTTAAAACTACATTTCTAATTAGATTTCATGAAAATAATATTATTTAAACAAAATTTACATTTTTTTATAAAGAAATAAAAAAGTTACAGCAGTTTTAGTTTGATTTTTAAGAAAAACGTTTTTTTGGTATAATTTTAAAATAATCGACCGAAAAATTTTAAAACTACATTTCTAATTAGATTTCATGAAAATAAAATTATTTAAACAAAATTTACATTTTTTTATAAAGAAATAAAAAAGTTACAGCAGTTTTTGTTTGATTTTTAAGAAAAACGCATTATTTCTAAAAAATAACGTTTTTTTGATATAATTTTAAAAGTAATCGTCCGAAAAATTTTAAAACTACATTTCTAATTAGATTTCATGAAAATAAAATTAATTAAACAAAATTTACATTTTTTTATAAAGAAATAAAAAAGTTTCTGCAGTTTTTGTGTGATTTTTAAGAAAAACGTTTTTTTGGTATAATTTTAAAAATAATCGACCGAAAAATTTTAAAACTACATTTCTAATTAGATTTCATGAAAATAAAATTATTTAAACAAAATTTACATTTTTTTATAAAGAAATAAAAAAGTTACAGCAGTTTTTGTTTGATTTTTAAGAAAAACGCATTATTTCTAAAAAATAACGTTTTTTTGATATAATTTTAAAAGTAATCGTCCGAAAAATTTTAAAACTACATTTCTAATTAGATTTCATGAAAATAAAATTATTTAAACAAAATTTACATTTTTTTATAAAGAAATAAAAAAGTTTCTGCAGTTTTTGTGTGATTTTTAAGAAAAACGTTTTTTTTGGTATAATTTTAAAAATAATCGACCGAAAAATTTTAAAACTACATTTCTAATTAGATTTCATGAAAATAAAATTATTTAAACAAAATTTACATTTTTTTATAAAGAAATAAAAAAGTTTCTGCAGTTTTTGTGTGATTTTTAAGAAAAACGTTTTTTTGGTATAATTTTAAAAATAATCGACCGAAAAATTTTAAAACTACATTTCTAATTAGATTTCATGAAAATAAAATTATTTAAACAAAATTTACATTTTTTTATAAAGAAATAAAAAAGTTACAGCAGTTTTTGTTTGATTTTTAAGAAAAACGCATTATTTCTAAAAAATAACGTTTTTTTGATATAATTTT
This sequence comes from Stenus bimaculatus, assembly GCA_963971135.1. Classification (NCBI taxonomy): domain Eukaryota; kingdom Metazoa; phylum Arthropoda; class Insecta; order Coleoptera; family Staphylinidae; genus Stenus; species Stenus bimaculatus. The sequence goes on from CAXARA010000139.1 coordinate 35,658, forward strand.
AAAAGTAATCGTCCGAAAAATTTAAAACTACATTTCTAATTAGATTTCATGAAAATAAAATTATTTAAACAAAATTTACATTTTTTTATAAAGAAATAAAAAAGTTTCTGCAGTTTTTGTGTGATTTTTAAGAAAAACGTTTTTTTGGTATAATTTTAAAAATAATCGACCGAAAAATTTTGAAACTACATTTCTAATTAGATTTCATGAAAATAAAATTATTTAAACAAAATTTACATTTTTTTATAAAGAAATAAAAAAGTTACAGCAGTTTTTGTTTGATTTTTAAGAAAAACGCATTATTTCTAAAAAATAACGTTTTTTTGATATAATTTTAAAAGTAATCGTCCGAAAAATTTTAAAACTACATTTCTAATTAGATTTCATGAAAATAAAATTATTTAAACAAAATTTACATTTTTTTATAAAGAAATAAAAAAGTTTCTGCAGTTTTTGTGTGATTTTTAAGAAAAACGTTTTTTTGGTATAATTTTAAAAATAATCGACCGAAAAATTTTAAAACTACATTTCTAATTAGATTTCATGAAAATAAAATTATTTAAACAAAATTTACATTTTTTTATAAAGAAATAAAAAAGTTACAGCAGTTTTTGTTTGATTTTTAAGAAAAACGCATTATTTCTAAAAAATAAAGTTTTTTTGATATAATTTTAAAAGTAATCGTCCGAAAAATTTTAAAACTACATTTCTAATTAGATTTCATGAAAATAATATTATTTAAACAAAATTTACATTTTTTTATAAAGAAATAAAAAAGTTACAGCAGTTTTAGTTTGATTTTTAAGAAAAACGTTTTTTTTGGTATAATTTTAAAAATAATCGACCGAAAAATTTTAAAACTACATTTCTAATTAGATTTCATGAAAATAAAATTATTTAAACAAAATTTACATTTTTTTATAAAGAAATAAAAAAGTTACAGCAGTTTTTGTTTGATTTTTAAGAAAAACGCATTATTTCTAAAAAATAAAGTTTTTTTGATATAATTTTAAAAGTAATCGTCCGAAAAATTTTAAAACTACATTTCTAATTAGATTTCATGAAAATAAAATTATTTAAACAAAATTTACATTTTTTTATAAAGAAATAAAAAAGTTTCTGCAGTTTTTGTGTGATTTTTAAGAAAAACGTTTTTTTGGTATAATTTTAAAAATAATCGACCGAAAAATTTTAAAACTACATTTCTAATTAGATTTCATGAAAATAAAATTATTTAAACAAAATTTACATTTTTTTATAAAGAAATAAAAAAGTTACAGCAGTTTTTGTTTGATTTTTAAGAAAAACGCATTATTTCTAAAAAATAACGTTTTTTTGATATAATTTTAAAAGTAATCGTCCGAAAAATTTTAAAACTACATTTCTAATTAGATTTCATGAAAATAAAATTATTTAAACAAAATTTACATTTTTTATAAAGAAATAAAAAAGTTTCTGCAGTTTTTGTGTGATTTTTAAGAAAAACGTTTTTTTGGTATAATTTTAAAAATAATCGACCGAAAAATTTTAAAACTACATTTCTAATTAGATTTCATGAAAATAAAATTATTTAAACAAAATTTACATTTTTTTATAAAGAAATAAAAAAGTTTTACAGCAGTTTTTGTTTAATTTTTAAGAAAAACGCATTATTTCTAAAAAATAACGTTTTTTTGATATAATTTTAAAAGTAATCGTCCGAAAAATTTTAAAACTACATTTCTAATTAGATTTCATGAAAATAATATTATTTAAACAAAATTTACATTTTTTTATAAAGAAATAAAAAAGTTACAGCAGTTTTAGTTTGATTTTTAAGAAAAACGTTTTTTTGGTATAATTTTAAAAATAATCGACCGAAAAATTTTAAAACTACATTTCTAATTAGATTTCATGAAAATAAAATTATTTAAACAAAATTTACATTTTTTTATAAAGAAATAAAAAAGTTACAGCAGTTTTTGTTTGATTTTTAAGAAAAACGCCTTATTTCTAAAAAATAACGTTTTTTTGATATAATTTTAAAAGTAATCGTCCGAAAAATTTTATAACTACATTTCTAATTAGATTTCATGAAAATAAAATTATTTAAACAAAATTTACATTTTTTTATAAAGAAATAAAAAAGTTTCTGCAGTTTTTGTGTGATTTTTAAGAAAAACGTTTTTTTGGTATAATTTTAAAAATAATCGACCGAAAAATTTTAAAACTACATTTCTAATTAGATTTCATGAAAATAAAATTATTTAAACAAAATTTACATTTTTTTATAAAGAAATAAAAAAGTTACAGCAGTTTTTGTTTGATTTTTAAGAAAAACGCATTATTTCTAAAAAATAAAGTTTTTTTGATATAATTTTAAAAGTAATCGTCCGAAAAATTTTAAAACTACATTTCTAATTAGATTTCATGAAAATAATATTATTTAAACAAAATTTACATTTTTTTATAAAGAAATAAAAAAGTTACAGCAGTTTTAGTTTGATTTTTAAGAAAAACGTTTTTTTGGTATAATTTTAAAAATAATCGACCGAAAAATTTTAAAACTACATTTCTAATTAGATTTCATGAAAATAAAATTATTTAAACAAAATTTACATTTTTTTATAAAGAAATAAAAAAGTTACAGCAGTTTTTGTTTGATTTTTAAGAAAAACGCATTATTTCTAAAAAATAACGTTTTTTTGATATAATTTTAAAAGTAATCGTCCGAAAAATTTTAAAACTACATTTCTAATTAGATTTCATGAAAATAAAATTATTTAAACAAAATTTACATTTTTTTATAAAGAAATAAAAAAGTTTCTGCAGTTTTTGTGTGATTTTTAAGAAAAACGTTTTTTTGGTATAATTTTAAAAATAATCGACCGAAAAATTTTAAAACTACATTTCTAATTAGATTTCATGAAAATAAAATTATTTAAACAAAATTTACATTTTTTTATAAAGAAATAAAAAAGTTACAGCAGTTTTTGTTTGATTTTTAAGAAAAACGCATTATTTCTAAAAAATAACGTTTTTTTGATATAATTTTAAAAGTAATCGTCCGAAAAATTTTAAAACTACATTTCTAATTAGATTTCATGAAAATAAAATTATTTAAACAAAATTTACATTTTTTTATAAAGAAATAAAAAAGTTTCTGCAGTTTTTGTGTGATTTTTAAGAAAAACGTTTTTTTGGTATAATTTTAAAAATAATCGACCGAAAAATTTTAAAACTACATTTCTAATTAGATTTCATGAAAATAAAATTATTTAAACAAAATTTACATTTTTTTATAAAGAAATAAAAAAGTTTCTGCAGTTTTTGTGTGATTTTTAAGAAAAACGTTTTTTTGGTATAATTTTAAAAATAATCGACCGAAAAATTTTAAAACTACATTTCTAATTAGATTTCATGAAAATAAAAGTATTTAAACAAAATTTACATTTTTTTATAAAGAAATAAAAAAGTTACAGCAGTTTTTGTTTGATTTTTAAGAAAAACGCATTATTTCTAAAAAATAACGTTTTTTTGATATAATTTTAAAAGTAATCGTCCGAAAAATTTTAAAACTACATTTCTAATTAGATTTCATGAAAATAAAATTATTTAAACAAAATTTACATTTTTTTATAAAGAAATAAAAAAGTTTCTGCAGTTTTTGTGTGATTTTTAAGAAAAACGTTTTTTTGGTATAATTTTAAAAATAATCGACCGAAAAATTTTGAAACTACATTTCTAATTAGATTTCATGAAAATAAAATTATTTAAACAAAATTTACATTTTTTTATAAAGAAATAAAAAAGTTACAGCAGTTTTTGTTTGATTTTTAAGAAAAACGCATTATTTCTAAAAAATAACGTTTTTTTGATATAATTTTAAAAGTAATCGTCCGAAAAATTTTAAAACTACATTTCTAATTAGATTTCATGAAAATAAAATTATTTAAACAAAATTTACATTTTTTTATAAAGAAATAAAAAAGTTTCTGCAGTTTTTGTGTGATTTTTAAGAAAAACGTTTTTTTGGTATAATTTTAAAAATAATCGACCGAAAAATTTTAAAACTACATTTCTAATTAGATTTCATGAAAATAAAATTATTTAAACAAAATTTACATTTTTTTATAAAGAAATAAAAAAGTTACAGCAGTTTTTGTTTGATTTTTAAGAAAAACGCATTATTTCTAAAAAATAAAGTTTTTTTGATATAATTTTAAAAGTAATCGTCCGAAAAATTTTAAAACTACATTTCTAATTAGATTTCATGAAAATAATATTATTTAAACAAAATTTACATTTTTTTATAAAGAAATAAAAAAGTTACAGCAGTTTTAGTTTGATTTTTAAGAAAAACGTTTTTTTGGTATAATTTTAAAAATAATCGACCGAAAAATTTTAAAACTACATTTCTAATTAGATTTCATGAAAATAAAATTATTTAAACAAAATTTACATTTTTTTATAAAGAAATAAAAAAGTTACAGCAGTTTTTGTTTGATTTTTAAGAAAAACGCATTATTTCTAAAAAATAACGTTTTTTTGATATAATTTTAAAAGTAATCGTCCGAAAAATTTTAAAACTACATTTCTAATTAGATTTCATGAAAATAAAATTATTTAAACAAAATTTACATTTTTTTATAAAGAAATAAAAAAGTTTCTGCAGTTTTTGTGTGATTTTTAAGAAAAACGTTTTTTTGGTATAATTTTAAAAATAATCGACCGAAAAATTTTAAAACTACATTTCTAATTAGATTTCATGAAAATAAAATTATTTAAACAAAATTTACATTTTTTTATAAAGAAATAAAAAAATTACAGCAGTTTTTGTTTGATTTTTAAGAAAAACGCATTCATTCTAAAAAATAACGTTTTTTTGATATAATTTTAAAAGTAATCGTCCGAAAAATTTTAAAACTACATTTCTAATTAGATTTCATGAAAATAAAATTATTTAAACAAAATTTACATTTTTTTATAAAGAAATAAAAAAGTTTCTGCAGTTTTTGTGTGATTTTTAAGAAAAACGTTTTTTTGGTATAATTTTAAAAATAATCGACCGAAAAATTTTAAAACTACATTTCTAATTAGATTTCATGAAAATAAAATTATTTAAACAAAATTTACATTTTTTTATAAAGAAATAAAAAAGTTTCTGCAGTTTTTGTGTGATTTTTAAGAAAAACGTTTTTTTGGTATAATTTTAAAAATAATCGACCGAAAAATTTTAAAACTACATTTCTAATTAGATTTCATGAAAATAAAATTATTTAAACAAAATTTACATTTTTTTATAAAGAAATAAAAAAGTTACAGCAGTTTTTGTTTGATTTTTAAGAAAAACGCATTATTTCTAAAAAATAACGTTTTTTTGATATAATTTTAAAAGTAATCGTCCGAAAAATTTTAAAACTACATTTCTAATTAGATTTCATGAAAATAAAATTATTTAAACAAAATTTACATTTTTTTATAAAGAAATAAAAAAGTTTCTGCAGTTTTTGTGTGATTTTTAAGAAAAACGTTTTTTTGGTATAATTTTAAAAATAATCGACCGAAAAATTTTAAAACTACATTTCTAATTAGATTTCATGAAAATAAAATTATTTAAACAAAATTTACATTTTTTTATAAAGAAATAAAAAAGTTACAGCAGTTTTTGTTTGATTTTTAAGAAAAACGCATTATTTCTAAAAAATAAAGTTTTTTTGATATAATTTTAAAAGTAATCGTCCGAAAAATTTTAAAACTACATTTCTAATTAGATTTCATAAAAATAAAATTATTTAAACAAAATTTACATTTTTTTATAAAGAAATAAAAAAGTTTCTGCAGTTTATGTGTGATTTTTAAGAAAAATGTTTTTTTGGTATAATTTTAAAAATAATCGACCGAAAAATTTTAAAACTACATTTCTAATTAGATTTCATGAAAATAAAATTATTTAAACAAAATTTACATTTTTTTATAAAGAAATAAAAAAGTTTCTGCAGTTTTTGTGTGATTTTTAAGAAAAACGTTTTTTTGGTATAATTTTAAAAATAATCGACCGAAAAATTTTAAAACTACATTTCTAATTAGATTTCATGAAAACAAAATTATTTAAACAAAATTTACATTTTTTTATAAAGAAATAAAAAAGTTACAGCAGTTTTTGTTTGATTTTTAAGAAAAACGCATTATTTCTAAAAAATAAAGTTTTTTTGATATAAAAAAGTAATCGTCCGAAAAATTTTAAAACTACATTTCTAATTAGATTTCATGAAAATAATATTATTTAAATAAAATTTACATTTTTTTATAAAGAAATAAAAAAGTTACAGCAGTTTTTGTTTGATTTTTAAGAAAAACGCATTATTTCTAAAAAATAACGTTTTTTTGATATAATTTTAAAAGTAATCGTCCGAAAAATTTTAAAACTACATTTCTAATTAGATTTCATGAAAATAATATTATTTAAACAAAATTTACATTTTTTTATAAAGAAATAAAAAAGTTTCTGCAGTTTTTGTGCGATTTTTAAGAAAAACGTTTTTTTGGTATAATTTTAAAAATAATCTACCGAAAAATTTTAAAACTACATTTCTAATTAGATTTCATGAAAATAAAATTATTTAAACAAAATTTACATTTTTTTATAAAGAAATAAAAAAGTTACAGCAGTTTTTGTTTGATTTTTAAGAAAAACGCATTATTTCTAAAAAATAACGTTTTTTTGATATAATTTTAAAAGTAATCGTCCGAAAAATTTTAAAACTACATTTCTAATTAGATTTCATGAAAATAATATTATTTAAACAAAATTTACATTTTTTTATAAAGAAATAAAAAAGTTTCTGCAGTTTTTGTGTGATTTTTAAGAAAAACGTTTTTTTGGTATAATTTTAAAAATAATCGACCGAAAAATTTTAAAACTACATTTCTAATTAGATTTCATGAAAATAAAATTATTTAAACAAAATTTACATTTTTTTATAAAGAAATAAAAAAGTTACAGCAGTTTTTGTTTGATTTTTAAGAAAAAAGCATTATTTCTAAAAAATAAAGTTTTTTTGATATAATTTTAAAAGTAATCGTCCGAAAAATTTTAAAACTACATTTCTAATTAGATTTCATGAAAATAAAATTATTTAAACAAAATTTACATTTTTTTATAAAGAAATAAAAAAGTTTCTGCAGTTTTTGTGTGATTTTTAAGAAAAACGTTTTTTTGGTATAATTTTAAAAATAATCGACCGAAAAATTTTAAAACTACATTTCTAATTAGATTTCATGAAAATAAAATTATTTAAACAAAATTTACATTTTTTTATAAAGAAATAAAAAAGTTACAGCAGTTTTTGTTTGATTTTTAAGAAAAACGCATTATTTCTAAAAAATAACGTTTTTTTGATATAATTTTAAAAGTAATCGTCCGAAAAATTTTAAAACTACATTTCTAATTAGATTTCATGAAAATAAAATTATTTAAACAAAATTTACATTTTTTTATAAAGAAATAAAAAAGTTTCTGCAGTTTTTGTGTGATTTTTAAGAAAAACGTTTTTTTGGTATAATTTTAAAAATAATCGACCGAAAAATTTTAAAACTACATTTCTAATTAGATTTCATGAAAATAAAATTATTTAAACAAAATTTACATTTTTTTATAAAGAAATAAAAAAGTTACAGCAGTTTTTGTTTGATTTTTAAGAAAAACGCATTATTTCTAAAAAATAAAGTTTTTTTGATATAATTTTAAAAGTAATCGTCCGAAAAATTTTAAAACTACATTTCTAATTAGATTTCATGAAAATAAAATTATTTAAACAAAATTAACATTTTTTTATAAAGAAATAAAAAAGTTTCTGCAGTTTTTGTGTGATTTTTAAGAAAAACGTTTTTTTGGTATAATTTTAAAAATAATCGACCGAAAAATTTTAAAACTACATTTCTAATTAGATTTCATCAAAATAAAATTATTTAAACAAAATTTACATTTTTTTATAAAGAAATAAAAAAGTTACAGCAGTTTTTGTTTGATTTTTAAGAAAAACGCATTATTTCTAAAAAATAACGTTTTTTTGATATAATTTTAAAAGTAATCGTCCGAAAAATTTTAAAACTACATTTCTAATTAGATTTCATGAAAATAAAATTATTTAAACAAAATTTACATTTTTTTATAAAGAAATAAAAAAGTTTCTGCAGTTTTTGTGTGATTTTTAAGAAAAACGTTTTTTTGGTATAATTTTAAAAATAATCGACCGAAAAATTTTAAAACTACATTTCTAATTAGATTTCATGAAAATAAAATTATTTAAACAAAATTTACATTTTTTTATAAAGAAATAAAAAAGTTACAGCAGTTTTTGTTTGATTTTTAAGAAAAACGCATTATTTCTAAAAAATAAAGTTTTTTTGATATAATTTTAAAAGTAATCGTCCGAAAAATTTTAAAACTACATTTCTAATTAGATTTCATGAAAATAAAATTATTTAAACAAAATTTACATTTTTTTATAAAGAAATAAAAAAGTTTCTGCAGTTTTTGTGTGATTTTTAAGAAAAACGTTTTTTTGGTATAATTTTAAAAATAATCGACCGAAAAATTTTAAAACTACATTTCTAATTAGATTTCATGAAAATAAAATTATTTAAACAAAATTTACATTTTTTTATAAAGAAATAAAAAAGTTACAGCAGTTTTTGTTTGATTTTTAAGAAAAACGCATTATTTCTAAAAAATAACGTTTTTTTGATATAATTTTAAAAGTAATCGTCCGAAAAATTTTAAAACTACATTTCTAATTAGATTTCATGAAAATAAAATTATTTAAACAAAATTTACATTTTTTTATAAAGAAATAAAAAAGTTTCTGCAGTTTTTGTGTGATTTTTAAGAAAAACGTTTTTTTGGTATAATTTTAAAAATAATCGACCGAAAAATTTTAAAACTACATTTCTAATTAGATTTCATGAAAATAAAATTATTTAAACAAAATTTACATTTTTTTATAAAGAAATAAAAAAGTTACAGCAGTTTTTGTTTGATTTTTAAGAAAAACGCATTATTTCTAAAAAATAAAGTTTTTTTGATATAATTTTAAAAGTAATCGTCCGAAAAATTTTAAAACTACATTTCTAATTAGATTTCATGAAAATAAAATTATTTAAACAAAATTTACATTTTTTTATAAAGAAATAAAAAAGTTTCTGCAGTTTTTGTGTGATTTTTAAGAAAAACGTTTTTTTGGTATAATTTTAAAAATAATCGACCGAAAAATTTTAAAACTACATTTCTAATTAGATTTCATGAAAATAAAATTATTTAAACAAAATTTACATTTTTTTATAAAGAAATAAAAAAGTTACAGCAGTTTTTGTTTGATTTTTAAGAAAAACGCATTATTTCTAAAAAATAACGTTTTTTTGATATAATTTTAAAAGTAATCGTCCGAAAAATTTTAAAACTACATTTCTAATTAGATTTCATGAAAATAAAATTATTTAAACAAAATTTACATTTTTTTATAAAGAAATAAAAAAGTTTCTGCAGTTTTTGTGTGATTTTTAAGAAAAACGTTTTTTTGGTATAATTTTAAAAATAATCGACCGAAAAATTTTAAAACTACATTTCTAATTAGATTTCATGAAAATAAAATTATTTAAACAAAATTTACATTTTTTTATAAAGAAATAAAAAAGTTACAGCAGTTTTTGTTTGATTTTTAAGAAAAACGCATTATTTCTAAAAAATAAAGTTTTTTTGATATAATTTTAAAAGTAATCGTCCGAAAAATTTTAAAACTACATTTCTAATTAGATTTCATAAAAATAAAATTATTTAAACAAAATTTACATTTTTTTATAAAGAAATAAAAAAGTTTCTGCAGTTTATGTGTGATTTTTAAGAAAAACGTTTTTTTGGTATAATTTTAAAAATAATCGACCGAAAAATTTTAAAACTACATTTCTAATTAGATTTCATGAAAATAAAATTATTTAAACAAAATTTACATTTTTTTATAAAGAAATAAAAAAGTTACAGCAGTTTTAGTTTGATTTTTAAGAAAAACGCATTAATTCTAAAAAATAACGTTTTTTTGATATAATTTTAAAAGTAATCGTCCGAAAAATTTTAAAACTACATTTCTAATTAGATTTCATGAAAATAATATTATTTAAACAAAATTTACATTTTTTTATAAAGAAATAAAAAAGTTTCTGCAGTTTTTGTGTGATTTTTAAGAAAAACGTTTTTTTGGTATAATTTTACAAATAATCTACCGAAAAATTTTAAAACTACATTTCTAATTAGATTTCATGAAAATAAAATTATTTAAACAAAATTTACATTTTTTTATAAAGAAATAAAAAAGTTACAGCAGTTTTAGTTTGATTTTTAAGAAAAACGCATTATTTCTAAAAAATAACGTTTTTTTAATATAATTTTAAAAGCAATCGTCCGAAAAATTTTAAAACTACATTTCTAATTAGATTTCATGAAAATAATATTATTTAAACAAAATTTACATTTTTTTATAAAGAAATAAAAAAGTTTCTGCAGTTTTTGTGTGATTTTTAAGAAAAACGTTTTTTTGGTATAATTTTAAAAATAATCGACCGAAAAATTTTAAAACTACATTTCTAATTAGATTTCATGAAAATAAAATTATTTAAACAAAATTTACATATTTTTATAAAGAAATAAAAAAGTTACAGCAGTTTTAGTTTGATTTTTAAGAAAAACGCATTATTTCTAAAAAATAACGTTTTTTTGATATAATTTTAAAAGTAATCGTCCGAAAAATTTTAAAACTACATTTCTAATTAGATTTCATGAAAATAATATTATTTAAACAAAATTTACATTTTTTTATAAAGAAATAAAAAAGTTTCTGCAGTTTTTGTGTGATTTTTAAGAAAAACGTTTTTTTGGTATAATTTTAAAGATAATCGACCGAAAAATTTTAAAACTACATTTCTAATTAGATTTCATGAAAATAAATTATTTAAACAAAATTTACATTTTTTTATAAAGAAATAAAAAAGTTACAGCAGTTTTTGTTTGATTTTTAAGAAAAACGCATTATTTCTAAAAAATAACGTTTTTTTGATATAATTTTAAAAGTAATCGTCCGAAAAATTTTAAAACTACATTTCTAATTAGATTTCATGAAAATAATATTATTTAAACAAAATTTACATTTTTTTATAAAGAAATAAAAAAGTTACAGCAGTTTTTGTTTGATTTTTAAGAAAAACGCATTATTTCTAAAAAATAACGTTTTTTTGATATAATTTTAAAAGTAATCGTCCGAAAAATTTTAAAACTACATTTCTAATTAGATTTCATGAAAATAATATTATTTAAACAAAATTTACATTTTTTTATAAAGAAATAAAAAAGTTTCTGCAGTTTTTGTGTGATTTTTAAGAAAAACGTTTTTTTGGTATAATTTTAAAAATAATCGACCGAAAAATTTTAAAACTACATTTCTAATTAGATTTCATGAAAATAAAATTATTTAAACAAAATTTACATTTTTTTATAAAGAAATAAAAAAGTTACAGCAGTTTTTGTTTGATTTTTAAGAAAAACGCATTATTTCTAAAAAATAACGTTTTTTTGATATAATTTTAAAAGTAATCGTCCGAAAAATTTTAAAACTACATTTCTAATTAGATTTCATGAAAATAAAATTATTTAAACAAAATTTACATTTTTTTATAAAGAAATAAAAAAGTTACAGCAGTTTTAGTTTGATTTTTAAGAAAAACGCATTAATTCTAAAAAATAACGTTTTTTTGATATAATTTTAAAAGTAATCGTCCGAAAAATTTTAAAACTACATTTCTAATTAGATTTCATGAAAATAATATTATTTAAACAAAATTTACATTTTTTTATAAAGAAATAAAAAAGTTTCTGCAGTTTTTGTGTGATTTTTAAGAAAAACGTTTTTTTGGTATAATTTTAAAAATAATCTACCGAAAAATTTTAAAACTACATTTCTAATTAGATTTCATGAAAATAAAATTATTTAAACAAAATTTACATTTTTTTATAAAGAAATAAAAAAGTTACAGCAGTTTTAGTTTGATTTTTAAGAAAAACGCATTATTTCTAAAAAATAACGTTTTTTTAATATAATTTTAAAAGCAATCGTCCGAAAAATTTTAAAACTACATTTCTAATTAGATTTCATGAAAATAATATTATTTAAACAAAATTTACATTTTTTTATAAAGAAATAAAAAAGTTTCTGCAGTTTTTGTGTGATTTTTAAGAAAAACGTTTTTTTGGTATAATTTTAAAAATAATCGACCGAAAAATTTTAAAACTACATTTCTAATTAGATTTCATGAAAATAAAATTATTTAAACAAAATTTACATTTTTTTATAAAGAAATAAAAAAGTTACAGCAGTTTTTGTTTGATTTTTAAGAAAAACGCATTATTTCTAAAAAATAAAGTTTTTTTGATATAATTTTAAAAGTAATCGTCCGAAAAATTTTAAAACTACATTTCTAATTAGATTTCATGAAAATAAAATTATTTAAACAAAATTTACATTTTTTTATAAAGAAATAAAAAAGTTTCTGCAGTTTTTGTGTGATTTTTAAGAAAAACGTTTTTTTGGTATAATTTTAAAAATAATCGACCGAAAAATTTTAAAACTACATTTCTAATTAGATTTCATGAAAATAAAATTATTTAAACAAAATTTACATTTTTTTATAAAGAAATAAAAAAGTTACAGCAGTTTTTGTTTGATTTTTAAGAAAAACGCATTATTTCTAAAAAATAACGTTTTTTTGATATAATTTTAAAAGTAATCGTCCGAAAAATTTTAAAACTACATTTCTAATTAGATTTCATGAAAATAATATTATTTAAACAAAATTTACATTTTTTTATAAAGAAATAAAAAAGTTACAGCAGTTTTAGTTTGATTTTTAAGAAAAACGTTTTTTTGGTATAATTTTAAAAATAATCGACCGAAAAATTTTAAAACTACATTTCTAATTAGATTTCATGAAAATAAAATTATTTAAACAAAATTTACATTTTTTTATAAAGAAATAAAAAAGTTACAGCAGTTTTTGTTTGATTTTTAAGAAAAACGCATTATTTCTAAAAAATAACGTTTTTTTGATATAATTTTAAAAGTAATCGTCCGAAAAATTTTAAAACTACATTTCTAATTAGATTTCATGAAAATAATATTATTTAAACAAAATTTACATTTTTTTATAAAGAAATAAAAAAGTTACAGCAGTTTTAGTTTGGTTTTTAAGAAAAACGTTTTTTTGGTATAATTTTAAAAATAATCGACCGAAAAATTTTAAAACTACATTTCTAATTAGATTTCATGAAAATAAAATTATTTAAACAAAATTTACATTTTTTTATAAAGAAATAAAAAAGTTACAGCAGTTTTTGTTTGATTTTTAAGAAAAACGCATTATTTCTAAAAAATAACGTTTTTTTGATATAATTTTAAAAGTAATCGTCCGAAAAATTTTAAAACTACATTTCTAATTAGATTTCATGAAAATAATATTATTTAAACAAAATTTACATTTTTTTATAAAGAAATAAAAAAGTTACAGCAGTTTTAGTTTGATTTTTAAGAAAAACGTTTTTTTGGTATAATTTTAAAAATAATCGACCGAAAAATTTTAAAACTACATTTCTAATTAGATTTCATGAAAATAAAATTATTTAAACAAAATTTACATTTTTTTATAAAGAAATAAAAAAGTTACAGCAGTTTTTGTTTGATTTTTAAGAAAAACGCATTATTTCTAAAAAATAACGTTTTTTTGATATAATTTTAAAAGTAATCGTCCGAAAAATTTTAAAACTACATTTCTAATTAGATTTCATGAAAATAATATTATTTAAACAAAATTTACATTTTTTTATAAAGAAATAAAAAAGTTACAGCAGTTTTAGTTTGATTTTTAAGAAAAACGTTTTTTTGGTATAATTTTAAAAATAATCGACCGAAAAATTTTAAAACTACATTTCTAATTAGATTTCATGAAAATAAAATTATTTAAACAAAATTTACATTTTTTTATAAAGAAATAAAAAAGTTACAGCAGTTTTTGTTTGATTTTTAAGAAAAACGCATTATTTCTAAAAAATAACGTTTTTTTGATATAATTTTAAAAGTAATCGTCCGAAAAATTTTAAAACTACATTTCTAATTAGATTTCATGAAAATAATATTATTTAAACAAAATTTACATTTTTTTATAAAGAAATAAAAAAGTTACAGCAGTTTTAGTTTGATTTTTAAGAAAAACGTTTTTTGGTATAATTTTAAAAATAATCGACCGAAAAATTTTAAAACTACATTTCTAATTAGATTTCATGAAAATAAAATTATTTAAACAAAATTTACATTTTTTTATAAAGAAATAAAAAAGTTACAGCAGTTTTTGTTTGATTTTTAAGAAAAACGCATTATTTCTAAAAAATAAAGTTTTTTTGATATAATTTTAAAAGTAATCGTCCGAAAAATTTTAAAACTACATTTCTAATTAGATTTCATGAAAATAAAATTATTTAAACAAAATTTACATTTTTTTATAAAGAAATAAAAAAGTTTCTGCAGTTTTTGTGTGATTTTTAAGAAAAACGTTTTTTTGGTATAATTTTAAAAATAATCGACCGAAAAATTTTAAAACTACATTTCTAATTAGATTTCATGAAAATAAAATTATTTAAACAAAATTTACATTTTTTTATAAAGAAATAAAAAAGTTACAGCAGTTTTTGTTTGATTTTTAAGAAAAACGCATTATTTCTAAAAAATAACGTTTTTTTGATATAATTTTAAAAGTAATCGTCCGAAAAATTTTAAAACTACATTTCTAATTAGATTTCATGAAAATAATATTATTTAAACAAAATTTACATTTTTTTATAAAGAAATAAAAAAGTTACAGCAGTTTTAGTTTGATTTTTAAGAAAAACGTTTTTTTGGTATAATTTTAAAAATAATCGACCGAAAAATTTTAAAACTACATTTCTAATTAGATTTCATGAAAATAAAATTATTTAAACAAAATTTACATTTTTTTATAAAGAAATAAAAAAGTTACAGCAGTTTTTGTTTGATTTTTAAGAAAAATGCATTATTTCTAAAAAATAACGTTTTTTTGATATAATTTTAAAAGTAATCGTCCGAAAAATTTTAAAACTACATTTCTAATTAGATTTCATGAAAATAATATTATTTAAACAAAATTTACATTTTTTTATAAAGAAATAAAAAAGTTACAGCAGTTTTAGTTTGATTTTTAAGAAAAACGTTTTTTTGGTATAATTTTAAAAATAATCGACCGAAAAATTTTAAAACTACATTTCTAATTAGATTTCATGAAAATAAAATTATTTAAACAAAATTTACATTTTTTTATAAAGAAATAAAAAAGTTACAGCAGTTTTTGTTTGATTTTTAAGAAAAACGCATTATTTCTAAAAAATAACGTTTTTTTGATATAATTTTAAAAGTAATCGTCCGAAAAATTTTAAAACTACATTTCTAATTAGATTTCATGAAAATAATATTATTTAAACAAAATTTACATTTTTTTATAAAGAAATAAAAAAGTTACAGCAGTTTTAGTTTGATTTTTAAGAAAAACGTTTTTTTGGTATAATTTTAAAAATAATCGACCGAAAAATTTTAAAACTACATTTCTAATTAGATTTCATGAAAATAAAATTATTTAAACAAAATTTACATTTTTTTATAAAGAAATAAAAAAGTTACAGCAGTTTTTGTTTGATTTTTAAGAAAAACGCATTATTTCTAAAAAATAACGTTTTTTTGATATAATTTTAAAAGTAATCGTCCGAAAAATTTTAAAACTACATTTCTAATTAGATTTCATGAAAATAATATTATTTAAACAAAATTTACATTTTTTTATAAAGAAATAAAAAAGTTACAGCAGTTTTAGTTTGATTTTTAAGAAAAACGTTTTTTTGGTATAATTTTAAAAATAATCGACCGAAAAATTTTAAAACTACATTTCTAATTAGATTTCATGAAAATAAAATTATTTAAACAAAATTTACATTTTTTTATAAAGAAATAAAAAAGTTACAGCAGTTTTTGTTTGATTTTTAAGAAAAACGCATTATTTCTAAAAAATAACGTTTTTTTGATATAATTTTAAAAGTAATCGTCCGAAAAATTTTAAAACTACATTTCTAATTAGATTTCATGAAAATAATATTATTTAAACAAAATTTACATTTTTTTATAAAGAAATAAAAAAGTTACAGCAGTTTTAGTTTGATTTTTAAGAAAAACGTTTTTTTGGTATAATTTTAAAAATAATCGACCGAAAAATTTTAAAACTACATTTCTAATTAGATTTCATGAAAATAAAATTATTTAAACAAAATTTACATTTTTTTATAAAGAAATAAAAAAGTTACAGCAGTTTTTGTTTGATTTTTAAGAAAAACGCATTATTTCTAAAAAATAACGTTTTTTTAATATATCTTTAAAAGTAATCGTCCGAAAAATTTTAAAACTACATTTCTAATTAGATTTCATGAAAATAATATTATTTAAACAAAATTTACATTTTTTTATAAAGAAATAAAAAAGTTACAGCAGTTTTAGTTTGATTTTTAAGAAAAACGTTTTTTTGGTATAATTTTAAAAATAATCGACCGAAAAATTTTAAAACTACATTTCTACTTAGATTTCATGAAAATAAAATTATTTAAACAAAATTTACATTTTTTTATAAAGAAATAAAAAAGTTACAGCAGTTTTTGTTTGATTTTTAAGAAAAACGCATTATTTCTAAAAAATAACGTTTTTTTGATATAATTTTAAAAGTAATCGTCCGAAAAATTTTAAAACTACATTTCTAATTAGATTTCATGAAAATAATATTATTTAAACAAAATTTACATTTTTTTATAAAGAAATAAAAAAGTTACAGCAATTTTAGTTTGATTTTTAAGAAAAACGTTTTTTTGGTATAATTTTAAAAATAATCGACCGAAAAATTTTAAAACTACATTTCTAATTAGATTTCATGAAAATAAAATTATTTAAACAAAATTTACATTTTTTTATAAAGAAATAAAAAAGTTACAGCAGTTTTTGTTTGATTTTTAAGAAAAACGCATTATTTCTAAAAAATAAAGTTTTTTTGATATAATTTTAAAAGTAATCGTCCGAAAAATTTTAAAACTACATTTCTAATTAGATTTCATGAAAATAAAATTATTTAAACAAAATTTACATTTTTTTATAAAGAAATAAAAAAGTTTCTGCAGTTTTTGTGTGATTTTTAAGAAAAACGTTTTTTTGGTATAATTTTAAAAATAATCGACCGAAAAATTTTAAAACTACATTTCTAATTAGATTTCATGAAAATAAAATTATTTAAACAAAATTTACATTTTTTTATAAAGAAATAAAAAAGTTACAGCAGTTTTTGTTTGATTTTTAAGAAAAACGCATTATTTCTAAAAAATAACGTTTTTTTGATATAATTTTAAAAGTAATCGTCCGAAAAATTTTAAAACTACATTTCTAATTAGATTTCATGAAAATAATATTATTTAAACAAAATTTACATTTTTTTATAAAGAAATAAAAAAGTTACAGCAGTTTTAGTTTGATTTTTAAGAAAAACGTTTTTTTGGTATAATTTTAAAAATAATCGACCGAAAAATTTTAAAACTACATTTCTAATTAGATTTCATGAAAATAAAATTATTTAAACAAAATTTACATTTTTTTATAAAGAAATAAAAAAGTTACAGCAGTTTTTGTTTGATTTTTAAGAAAAACGCATTATTTCTAAAAAATAACGTTTTTTTGATATAATTTTAAAAGTAATCGTCCGAAAAATTTTAAAACTACATTTCTAATTAGATTTCATGAAAATAATATTATTTAAACAAAATTTACATTTTTTTATAAAGAAATAAAAAAGTTACAGCAGTTTTAGTTTGATTTTTAAGAAAAACGTTTTTTTGGTATAATTTTAAAAATAATCGACCGAAAAATTTTAAAACTACATTTCTAATTAGATTTCATGAAAATAAAATTATTTAAACAAAATTTACATTTTTTTATAAAGAAATAAAAAAGTTACAGCAGTTTTTGTTTGATTTTTAAGAAAAACGCATTATTTCTAAAAAATAAAGTTTTTTTGATATAATTTTAAAAGTAATCGTCCGAAAAATTTTAAAACTACATTTCTAATTAGATTTCATGAAAATAATATTATTTAAACAAAATTTACATTTTTTTATAAAGAAATAAAAAAGTTACAGCAGTTTTAGTTTGATTTTTAAGAAAAACGTTTTTTTGGTATAATTTTAAAAATAATCGACCGAAAAATTTTAAAACTACATTTCTAATTAGATTTCATGAAAATAAAATTATTTAAACAAAATTTACATTTTTTTATAAAGAAATAAAAAAGTTACAGCAGTTTTTGTTTGATTTTTAAGAAAAACGCATTATTTCTAAAAAATAACGTTTTTTTGATATAATTTTAAAAGTAATCGTCCGAAAAATTTTAAAACTACATTTCTAATTAGATTTCATGAAAATAAAATTATTTAAACAAAATTTACATTTTTTTATAAAGAAATAAAAAAGTTTCTGCAGTTTTTGTGTGATTTTTAAGAAAAACGTTTTTTTGGTATAATTTTAAAAATAATCGACCGAAAAATTTTAAAACTACATTTCTAATTAGATTTCATGAAAATAAAATTATTTAAACAAAATTTACATTTTTTTATAAAGAAATAAAAAAGTTACAGCAGTTTTTGTTTGATTTTTAAGAAAAACGCATTATTTCTAAAAAATAAAGTTTTTTTGATATAATTTTAAAAGTAATCGTCCGAAAAATTTTAAAACTACATTTCTAATTAGATTTCATGAAAATAAAATTATTTAAACAAAATTTACATTTTTTTATAAACAAATAAAAAAGTTTCTGCAGTTTTTGTGTGATTTTTAAGAAAAACGTTTTTTTGGTATAATTTTAAAAATAATCGACCGAAAAATTTTAAAACTACATTTCTAATTAGATTTCATGAAAATAAAATTATTTAAACAAAATTTACATTTTTTTATAAAGAAATAAAAAAGTTACAGCAGTTTTTGTTTGATTTTTAAGAAAAACGCATTATTTCTAAAAAATAACGTTTTTTTGATATAATTTTAAAAGTAATCGTCCGAAAAATTTTAAAACTACATTTCTAATTAGATTTCATGAAAATAAAATTATTTAAACAAAATTTACATTTTTTTATAAAGAAATAAAAAAGTTTCTGCAGTTTTTGTGTGATTTTTAAGAAAAACGTTTTTTTGGTATAATTTTAAAAATAATCGACCGAAAAATTTTAAAACTACATTTCTAATTAGATTTCATGAAAATAAAATTATTTAAACAAAATTTACATTTTTTTATAAAGAAATAAAAAAGTTACAGCAGTTTTTGTTTGATTTTTAAGAAAAACGCATTATTTCTAAAAAATAACGTTTTTTTGATATAATTTTAAAAGTAATCGTCCGAAAAATTTTAAAACTACATTTCTAATTAGATTTCATGAAAATAATATTATTTAAACAAAATTTACATTTTTTTATAAAGAAATAAAAAAGTTACAGCAGTTTTAGTTTGATTTTTAAGAAAAACGTTTTTTTGGTATAATTTTAAAAATAATCGACCGAAAAATTTTAAAACTACATTTCTAATTAGATTTCATGAAAATAAAATTATTTAAACAAAATTTACATTTTTTTATAAAGAAATAAAAAAGTTACAGCAGTTTTTGTTTGATTTTTAAGAAAAACGCATTATTTCTAAAAAATAACGTTTTTTTGATATAATTTTAAAAGTAATCGTCCGAAAAATTTTAAAACTACATTTCTAATTAGATTTCATGAAAATAATATTATTTAAACAAAATTTACATTTTTTTATAAAGAAATAAAAAAGTTACAGCAATTTTAGTTTGATTTTTAAGAAAAACGTTTTTTTGGTATAATTTTAAAAATAATCGACCGAAAAATTTTAAAACTACATTTCTAATTAGATTTCATGAAAATAAAATTATTTAAACAAAATTTACATTTTTTTATATAGAAATAAAAAAGTTACAGCAGTTTTTGTTTGATTTTTAAGAAAAACGCATTATTTCTAAAAAATAAAGTTTTTTTGATATAATTTTAAAAGTAATCGTCCGAAAAATTTTAAAACTACATTTCTAATTAGATTTCATGAAAATAAAATTATTTAAACAAAATTTACATTTTTTTATAAAGAAATAAAAAAGTTTCTGCAGTTTTTGTGTGATTTTTAAGAAAAACGTTTTTTTGGTATAATTTTAAAAATAATCGACCGAAAAATTTTAAAACTACATTTCTAATTAGATTTCATGAAAATAAAATTATTTAAACAAAATTTACATTTTTTTATAAAGAAATAAAAAAGTTACAGCAGTTTTTGTTTGATTTTTAAGAAAAACGCATTATTTCTAAAAAATAACGTTTTTTTGATATAATTTTAAAAGTAATCGTCCGAAAAATTTTAAAACTACATTTCTAATTAGATTTCATGAAAATAATATTATTTAAACAAAATTTACATTTTTTTATAAAGAAATAAAAAAGTTACAGCAGTTTTAGTTTGATTTTTAAGAAAAACGTTTTTTTGGTATAATTTTAAAAATAATCGACCGAAAAATTTTAAAACTACATTTCTAATTAGATTTCATGAAAATAAAATTATTTAAACAAAATTTACATTTTTTTATAAAGAAATAAAAAAGTTACAGCAGTTTTTGTTTGATTTTTAAGAAAAACGCATTATTTCTAAAAAATAACGTTTTTTTGATATAATTTTAAAAGTAATCGTCCGAAAAATTTTAAAACTACATTTCTAATTAGATTTCATGAAAATAATATTATTTAAACAAAATTTACATTTTTTTATAAAGAAATAAAAAAGTTACAGCAGTTTTAGTTTGATTTTTAAGAAAAACGTTTTTTTGGTATAATTTTAAAAATAATCGACCGAAAAATTTTAAAACTACATTTCTAATTAGATTTCATGAAAATAAAATTATTTAAACAAAATTTACATTTTTTTATAAAGAAATAAAAAAGTTACAGCAGTTTTTGTTTGATTTTTAAGAAAAACGCATTATTTCTAAAAAATAACGTTTTTTTGATATAATTTTAAAAGTAATCGTCCGAAAAATTTTAAAACTACATTTCTAATTAGATTTCATGAAAATAATATTATTTAAACAAAATTTACATTTTTTTATAAAGAAATAAAAAAGTTACAGCAGTTTTAGTTTGATTTTTAAGAAAAACGTTTTTTTGGTATAATTTTAAAAATAATCGACCGAAAAATTTTAAAACTACATTTCTAATTAGATTTCATGAAAATAAAATTATTTAAACAAAATTTACATTTTTTTATAAAGAAATAAAAAAGTTACAGCAGTTTTTGTTTGATTTTTAAGAAAAACGCATTATTTCTAAAAAATAAAGTTTTTTTGATATAATTTTAAAAGTAATCGTCCGAAAAATTTTAAAACTACATTTCTAATTAGATTTCATGAAAATAAAATTATTTAAACAAAATTTACATTTTTTTATAAAGAAATAAAAAAGTTTCTGCAGTTTTTGTGTGATTTTTAAGAAAAACGTTTTTTTGGTATAATTTTAAAAATAATCGACCGAAAAATTTTAAAACTACATTTCTAATTAGATTTCATGAAAATAAAATTATTTAAACAAAATTTACATTTTTTTATAAAGAAATAAAAAAGTTACAGCAGTTTTTGTTTGATTTTTAAGAAAAACGCATTATTTCTAAAAAATAAAGTTTTTTTGATATAATTTTAAAAGTAATCGTCCGAAAAATTTTAAAACTACATTTCTAATTAGATTTCATGAAAATAATATTATTTAAACAAAATTTACATTTTTTTATAAAGAAATAAAAAAGTTACAGCAGTTTTAGTTTGATTTTTAAGAAAAACGTTTTTTTGGTATAATTTTAAAAATAATCGACCGAAAAATTTTAAAACTACATTTCTAATTAGATTTCATGAAAATAAAATTATTTAAACAAAATTTACATTTTTTTATAAAGAAATAAAAAAGTTACAGCAGTTTTTGTTTGATTTTTAAGAAAAACGCATTATTTCTAAAAAATAACGTTTTTTTGATATAATTTTAAAAGTAATCGTCCGAAAAATTTTAAAACTACATTTCTAATTAGATTTCATGAAAATAAAATTATTTAAACAAAATTTACATTTTTTTATAAAGAAATAAAAAAGTTTCTGCAGTTTTTGTGTGATTTTTAAGAAAAACGTTTTTTTGGTATAATTTTAAAAATAATCGACCGAAAAATTTTAAAACTACATTTCTAATTAGATTTCATGAAAATAAAATTATTTAAACAAAATTTACATTTTTTTATAAAGAAATAAAAAAGTTACAGCAGTTTTTGTTTGATTTTTAAGAAAAACGCATTATTTCTAAAAAATAACGTTTTTTTGATATAATTTTAAAAGTAATCGTCCGAAAAATTTTAAAACTACATTTCTAATTAGATTTCATGAAAATAATATTATTTAAACAAAATTTACATTTTTTTATAAAGAAATAAAAAAGTTACAGCAGTTTTAGTTTGATTTTTAAGAAAAACGTTTTTTTGGTATAATTTTAAAAATAATCGACCGAAAAATTTTAAAACTACATTTCTAATTAGATTTCATGAAAATAAAATTATTTAAACAAAATTTACATTTTTTTATAAAGAAATAAAAAAGTTACAGCAGTTTTTGTTTGATTTTTAAGAAAAACGCATTATTTCTAAAAAATAACGTTTTTTTGATATAATTTTAAAAGTAATCGTCCGAAAAATTTTAAAACTACATTTCTAATTAGATTTCATGAAAATAATATTATTTAAACAAAATTTACATTTTTTTATAAAGAAATAAAAAAGTTACAGCAGTTTTAGTTTGATTTTTAAGAAAAACGTTTTTTTGGTATAATTTTAAAAATAATCGACCGAAAAATTTTAAAACTACATTTCTATTTAGATTTCATGAAAATAAAATTATTTAAACAAAATTTACATTTTTTTATAAAGAAATAAAAAAGTTACAGCAGTTTTTGTTTGATTTTTAAGAAAAACGCATTATTTCTAAAAAATAAAGTTTTTTTGATATAATTTTAAAAGTAATCGTCCGAAAAATTTTAAAACTACATTTCTAATTAGATTTCATGAAAATAAAATTATTTAAACAAAATTTACATTTTTTTATAAAGAAATAAAAAAGTTTCTGCAGTTTTTGTGTGATTTTTAAGAAAAACGTTTTTTTGGTATAATTTTAAAAATAATCGACCGAAAAATTTTAAAACTACATTTCTAATTAGATTTCATGAAAATAAAATTATTTAAAAAAAATTTACATTTTTTTATAAAGAAATAAAAAAGTTACAGCAGTTTTTGTTTGATTTTTAAGAAAAACGCATTATTTCTAAAAAATAACGTTTTTTTGATATAATTTTAAAAGTAATCGTCCGAAAAATTTTAAAACTACATTTCTAATTAGATTTCATGAAAATAATATTATTTAAACAAAATTTACATTTTTTTATAAAGAAATAAAAAAGTTACAGCAGTTTTAGTTTGATTTTTAAGAAAAACGTTTTTTTGGTATAATTTTAAAAATAATCGACCGAAAAATTTTAAAACTACATTTCTAATTAGATTTCATGAAAATAAAATTATTTAAACAAAATTTACATTTTTTTATAAAGAAATAAAAAAGTTACAGCAGTTTTTGTTTGATTTTTAAGAAAAACGCATTATTTCTAAAAAATAACGTTTTTTTGATATAATTTTAAAAGTAATCGTCCGAAAAATTTTAAAACTACATTTCTAATTAGATTTCATGAAAATAATATTATTTAAACAAAATTTACATTTTTTTATAAAGAAATAAAAAAGTTACAGCAGTTTTAGTTTGATTTTTAAGAAAAACGTTTTTTTGGTATAATTTTAAAAATAATCGACCGAAAAATTTTAAAACTACATTTCTAATTAGATTTCATGAAAATAAAATTATTTAAACAAAATTTACATTTTTTTATAAAGAAATAAAAAAGTTACAGCAGTTTTTGTTTGATTTTTAAGAAAAACGCATTATTTCTAAAAAATAACGTTTTTTTGATATAATTTTAAAAGTAATCGTCCGAAAAATTTTAAAACTACATTCCTAATTAGATTTCATGAAAATAATATTATTTAAACAAAATTTACATTTTTTTATAAAGAAATAAAAAAGTTACAGCAGTTTTAGTTTGATTTTTAAGAAAAACGTTTTTTTGGTATAATTTTAAAAATAATCGACCGAAAAATTTTAAAACTACATTTCTAATTAGATTTCATGAAAATAAAATTATTTAAACAAAATTTACATTTTTTTATAAAGAAATAAAAAAGTTACAGCAGTTTTTGTTTGATTTTTAAGAAAAACGCATTATTTCTAAAAAATAACGTTTTTTTGATATAATTTTAAAAGTAATCGTCCGAAAAATTTTAAAACTACATTTCTAATTAGATTTCATGAAAATAATATTATTTAAACAAAATTTACATTTTTTTATAAAGAAATAAAAAAGTTACAGCAGTTTTAGTTTGATTTTTAAGAAAAACGTTTTTTTGGTATAATTTTAAAAATAATCGACCGAAAAATTTTAAAACTACATTTCTAATTAGATTTCATGAAAATAATATTATTTAAACAAAATTTACATTTTTTTATAAAGAAATAAAAAAGTTACAGCAGTTTTAGTTTGATTTTTAAGAAAAACGTTTTTTTGGTATAATTTTAAAAATAATCGACCGATAAATTTTAAAACTACATTTCTAATTAGATTTCATGAAAATAAAATTATTTAAACAAAATTTACATTTTTTTATAAAGAAATAAAAAAGTTACAGCAGTTTTTGTTTGATTTTTAAGAAAAACGCATTATTTCTAAAAAATAACGTTTTTTTGATATAATTTTAAAAGTAATCGTCCGAAAAATTTTAAAACTACATTTCTAATTAGATTTCATGAAAATAATATTATTTAAACAAAATTTACATTTTTTTATAAAGAAATAAAAAAGTTACAGCAGTTTTAGTTTGATTTTTAAGAAAAACGTTTTTTTGGTATAATTTTAAAAATAATCGACCGAAAAATTTTAAAACTACATTTCTAATTAGATTTCATGAAAATAAAATTATTTAAACAAAATTTACATTTTTTTATAAAGAAATAAAAAAGTTACAGCAGTTTTTGTTTGATTTTTAAGAAAAACGCATTATTTCTAAAAAATAACGTTTTTTTGATATAATTTTAAAAGTAATCGTCCGAAAAATTTTAAAACTACATTTCTAATTAGATTTCATGAAAATAATATTATTTAAACAAAATTTACATTTTTTTATAAAGAAATAAAAAAGTTACAGCAGTTTTAGTTTGATTTTTAAGAAAAACGTTTTTTTGGTATAATTTTAAAAATAATCGACCGAAAAATTTTAAAACTACATTTCTAATTAGATTTCATGAAAATAAAATTATTTAAACAAAATTTACATTTTTTTATAAAGAAATAAAAAAGTTACAGCAGTTTTTGTTTGATTTTTAAGAAAAACGCATTATTTCTAAAAAATAACGTTTTTTTGATATAATTTTAAAAGTAATCGTCCGAAAAATTTTAAAACTACATTTCTAATTAGATTTCATGAAAATAATATTATTTAAACAAAATTTACATTTTTTTATAAAGAAATAAAAAAGTTACAGCAGTTTTAGTTTGATTTTTAAGAAAAACGTTTTTTTGGTATAATTTTAAAAATAATCGACCGAAAAATTTTAAAACTACATTTCTAATTAGATTTCATGAAAATAAAATTATTTAAACAAAATTTACATTTTTTTATAAAGAAATAAAAAAGTTACAGCAGTTTTTGTTTGATTTTTAAGAAAAACGCATTATTTCTAAAAAATAAAGTTTTTTTGATATAATTTTAAAAGTAATCGTCCGAAAAATTTTAAAACTACATTTCTAATTAGATTTCATGAAAATAATATTATTTAAACAAAATTTACATTTTTTTATAAAGAAATAAAAAAGTTACAGCAGTTTTAGTTTGATTTTTAAGAAAAACGTTTTTTTGGTATAATTTTAAAAATAATCGACCGAAAAATTTTAAAACTACATTTCTAATTAGATTTCATGAAAATAATATTATTTAAACAAAATTTACATTTTTTTATAAAGAAATAAAAAAGTTACAGCAGTTTTAGTTTGATTTTTAAGAAAAACGTTTTTTTGGTATAATTTTAAAAATAATCGACCGAAAAATTTTAAAACTACATTTCTAATTAGATTTCATGAAAATAAAATTATTTAAACAAAATTTACATTTTTTTATAAAGAAATAAAAAAGTTACAGCAGTTTTTGTTTGATTTTTAAGAAAAACGCATTATTTCTAAAAAATAACGTTTTTTTGATATAATTTTAAAAGTAATCGTCCGAAAAATTTTAAAACTACATTTCTAATTAGATTTCATGAAAATAATATTATTTAAACAAAATTTACATTTTTTTATAAAGAAATAAAAAAGTTACAGCAGTTTTAGTTTGATTTTTAAGAAAAACGTTTTTTTGGTATAATTTTAAAAATAATCGACCGAAAAATTTTAAAACTACATTTCTAATTAGATTTCATGAAAATAAAATTATTTAAACAAAATTTACATTTTTTTATAAAGAAATAAAAAAGTTACAGCAGTTTTTGTTTGATTTTTAAGAAAAACGCATTATTTCTAAAAAATAACGTTTTTTTGATATAATTTTAAAAGTAATCGTCCGAAAAATTTTAAAACTACATTTCTAATTGGATTTCATGAAAATAATATTATTTAAACAAAATTTACATTTTTTTATAAAGAAATAAAAAAGTTACAGCAGTTTTAGTTTGATTTTTAAGAAAAACGTTTTTTTGGTATAATTTTAAAAATAATCGACCGAAAAATTTTAAAACTACATTTCTAATTAGATTTCATGAAAATAAAATTATTTAAACAAAATTTACATTTTTTTATAAAGAAATAAAAAAGTTACAGCAGTTTTTGTTTGATTTTTAAGAAAAACGCATTATTTCTAAAAAATAACGTTTTTTTGATATAATTTTAAAAGTAATCGTCCGAAAAATTTTAAAACTACATTTCTAATTAGATTTCATGAAAATAATATTATTTAAACAAAATTTACATTTTTTTATAAAGAAATAAAAAAGTTACAGCAGTTTTAGTTTGATTTTTAAGAAAAACGTTTTTTTGGTATAATTTTAAAAGTAATCGTCCGAAAAATTTTAAAACTACATTTCTAATTAGATTTCATGAAAATAATATTATTTAAACAAAATTTACATTTTTTTATAAAGAAATAAAAAAGTTACAGCAGTTTTAGTTTGATTTTTAAGAAAAACGTTTTTTTGGTATAATTTTAAAAATCATCGACCGAAAAATTTTAAAACTACATTTCTAATTAGATTTCATGAAAATAATATTATTTAAACAAAATTTACATTTTTTTATAAAGAAATAAAAAAGTTACAGCAGTTTTAGTTTGATTTTTAAGAAAAACGTTTTTTTGGTATAATTTTAAAAATAATCGACCGATAAATTTTAAAACTACATTTCTAATTAGATTTCATGAAAATAAAATTATTTAAACAAAATTTACATTTTTTTATAAAGAAATAAAAAAGTTACAGCAGTTTTTGTTTGATTTTTAAGAAAAACGCATTATTTCTAAAAAATAACGTTTTTTTGATATAATTTTAAAAGTAATCGTCCGAAAAATTTTAAAACTACATTTCTAATTAGATTTCATGAAAATAATATTATTTAAACAAAATTTACATTTTTTTATAAAGAAATAAAAAAGTTACAGCAGTTTTAGTTTGATTTTTAAGAAAAACGTTTTTTTGGTATAATTTTAAAAATAATCGACCGAAAAATTTTAAAACTACATTTCTAATTAGATTTCATGAAAATAAAATTATTTAAACAAAATTTACATTTTTTTATAAAGAAATAAAAAAGTTACAGCAGTTTTTGTTTGATTTTTAAGAAAAACGCATTATTTCTAAAAAATAACGTTTTTTTGATATAATTTTAAAAGTAATCGTCCGAAAAATTTTAAAACTACATTTCTAATTAGATTTCATGAAAATAATATTATTTAAACAAAATTTACATTTTTTTATAAAGAAATAAAAAAGTTACAGCAGTTTTAGTTTGATTTTTAAGAAAAACGTTTTTTTGGTATAATTTTAAAAATAATCGACCGAAAAATTTTAAAACTACATTTCTAATTAGATTTCATGAAAATAAAATTATTTAAACAAAATTTACATTTTTTTATAAAGAAATAAAAAAGTTACAGCAGTTTTTGTTTGATTTTTAAGAAAAACGCATTATTTCTAAAAAATAACGTTTTTTTGATATAATTTTAAAAGTAATCGTCCGAAAAATTTTAAAACTACATTTCTAATTAGATTTCATGAAAATAATATTATTTAAACAAAATTTACATTTTTTTATAAAGAAATAAAAAAGTTACAGCAGTTTTAGTTTGATTTTTAAGAAAAACGTTTTTTTGGTATAATTTTAAAAATAATCGACCGAAAAATTTTAAAACTACATTTCTAATTAGATTTCATGAAAATAAAATTATTTAAACAAAATTTACATTTTTTTATAAAGAAATAAAAAAGTTACAGCAGTTTTTGTTTGATTTTTAAGAAAAACGCATTATTTCTAAAAAATAACGTTTTTTTGATATAATTTTAAAAGTAATCGTCCGAAAAATTTTAAAACTACATTTCTAATTAGATTTCATGAAAATAATATTATTTAAACAAAATTTACATTTTTTTATAAAGAAATAAAAAAGTTACAGCAGTTTTAGTTTGATTTTTAAGAAAAACGTTTTTTTGGTATAATTTTAAAAATAATCGACCGAAAAATTTTAAAACTACATTTCTAATTAGATTTCATGAAAATAAAATTATTTAAACAAAATTTACATTTTTTTATAAAGAAATAAAAAAGTTACAGCAGTTTTTGTTTGATTTTTAAGAAAAACGCATTATTTCTAAAAAATAACGTTTTTTTGATATAATTTTAAAAGTAATCGTCCGAAAAATTTTAAAACTACATTTCTAATTAGATTTCATGAAAATAATATTATTTAAACAAAATTTACATTTTTTTATAAAGAAATAAAAAAGTTACAGCAGTTTTAGTTTGATTTTTAAGAAAAACGTTTTTTTGGTATAATTTTAAAAATAATCGACCGAAAAATTTTAAAACTACATTTCTAATTAGATTTCATGAAAATAAAATTATTTAAACAAAATTTACATTTTTTTATAAAGAAATAAAAAAGTTACAGCAGTTTTTGTTTGATTTTTAAGAAAAACGCATTATTTCTAAAAAATAACGTTTTTTTGATATAATTTTAAAAGTAATCGTCCGAAAAATTTTAAAACAACATTTCTAATTAGATTTCATGAAAATAATATTATTTAAACAAAATTTACATTTTTTTATAAAGAAATAAAAAAGTTACAGCAGTTTTAGTTTGATTTTTAAGAAAAACGTTTTTTTGGTATAATTTTAAAAATAATCGACCGAAAAATTTTAAAACTACATTTCTAATTAGATTTCATGAAAATAAAATTATTTAAACAAAATTTACATTTTTTTATAAAGAAATAAAAAAGTTACAGCAGTTTTTGTTTGATTTTTAAGAAAAACGCATTATTTCTAAAAAATAACGTTTTTTTGATATAATTTTAAAAGTAATCGTCCGAAAAATTTTAAAACTACATTTCTAATTAGATTTCATGAAAATAATATTATTTAAACAAAATTTACATTTTTTTATAAAGAAATAAAAAAGTTACAGCAGTTTTAGTTTGATTTTTAAGAAAAACGTTTTTTTGGTATAATTTTAAAAATAATCGACCGAAAAATTTTAAAACTACATTTCTAATTAGATTTCATGAAAATAAAATTATTTAAACAAAATTTACATTTTTTTATAAAGAAATAAAAAAGTTACAGCAGTTTTTGTTTGATTTTTAAGAAAAACGCATTATTTCTAAAAAATAACGTTTTTTTGATATAATTTTAAAAGTAATCGTCCGAAAAA
This sequence comes from Stenus bimaculatus, assembly GCA_963971135.1. Classification (NCBI taxonomy): domain Eukaryota; kingdom Metazoa; phylum Arthropoda; class Insecta; order Coleoptera; family Staphylinidae; genus Stenus; species Stenus bimaculatus. The sequence goes on from CAXARA010000139.1 coordinate 65,961, forward strand.
TTTTAAAACTACATTTCTAATTAGATTTCATGAAAATAATATTATTTAAACAAAATTTACATTTTTTTATAAAGAAATAAAAAAGTTACAGCAGTTTTAGTTTGATTTTTAAGAAAAACGTTTTTTTGGTATAATTTTAAAAATAATCGACCGAAAAATTTTAAAACTACATTTCTAATTAGATTTCATGAAAATAAAATTATTTAAACAAAATTTACATTTTTTTATAAAGAAATAAAAAAGTTACAGCAGTTTTTGTTTGATTTTTAAGAAAAACGCATTATTTCTAAAAAATAACGTTTTTTTGATATAATTTTAAAAGTAATCGTCCGATAAATTTTAAAACTACATTTCTAATTAGATTTCATGAAAATAAAATTATTTAAACAAAATTTACATTTTTTTATAAAGAAATAAAAAAGTTACAGCAGTTTTTGTTTGATTTTTAAGAAAAACGCATTATTTCTAAAAAATAAAGTTTTTTTGATATAATTTTAAAAGTAATCGTCCGAAAAATTTTAAAACTACATTTCTAATTAGATTTCATGAAAATAAAATTATTTAAACAAAATTTACATTTTTTTATAAAGAAATAAAAAAGTTTCTGCAGTTTTTGTGTGATTTTTAAGAAAAACGTTTTTTTGGTATAATTTTAAAAATAATCGACCGAAAAATTTTAAAACTACATTTCTAATTAGATTTCATGAAAATAAAATTATTTAAACAAAATTTACATTTTTTTATAAAGAAATAAAAAAGTTACAGCAGTTTTTGTTTGATTTTTAAGAAAAACGCATTATTTCTAAAAAATAACGTTTTTTTGATATAATTTTAAAAGTAATCGTCCGAAAAATTTTAAAACTACATTTCTAATTAGATTTCATGAAAATAAAATTATTTAAACAAAATTTACATTTTTTTATAAAGAAATAAAAAAGTTTCTGCAGTTTTTGTGTGATTTTTAAGAAAAATGTTTTTTTGGTATAATTTTAAAAATAATCGACCGAAAAATTTTAAAACTACATTTCTAATTAGATTTCATGAAAATAAAATTATTTAAACAAAATTTACATTTTTTTATAAAGAAATAAAAAAGTTACAGCAGTTTTTGTTTGATTTTTAAGAAAAACGCATTATTTCTAAAAAATAACGTTTTTTTGATATAATTTTAAAAGTAATCATCCGAAAAATTTTAAAACTACATTTCTAATTAGATTTCATGAAAATAATATTATTTAAACAAAATTTACATTTTTTTATAAAGAAATAAAAAAGTTACAGCAGTTTTAGTTTGATTTTTAAGAAAAACGTTTTTTTGGTATAATTTTAAAAATAATCGACCGAAACATTTTAAAACTACATTTCTAATTAGATTTCATGAAAATAATATTATTTAAACAAAATTTACATTTTTTTATAAAGAAATAAAAAAGTTACAGCAGTTTTTGTTTGATTTTTAAGAAAAACGCATTATTTCTAAAAAATAACGTTTTTTTGATATAATTTTAAAAGTAATCGTCCGAAAAATTTTAAAACTACATTTCTAATTAGATTTCATGAAAATAAAATTATTTAAACAAAATTTACATTTTTTTATAAAGAAATAAAAAAGTTACAGCAGTTTTTGTTTGATTTTTAAGAAAAACGCATTATTTCTAAAAAATAACGTTTTTTTGATATAATTTTAAAAGTAATCATCCGAAAAATTTTAAAACTACATTTCTAATTAGATTTCATGAAAATAATATTATTTAAACAAAATTTACATTTTTTTATAAAGAAATAAAAAAGTTACAGCAGTTTTTGTTTGATTTTTAAGAAAAACGCATTATTTCTAAAAAATAACGTTTTTTTGATATAATTTTAAAAGTAATCGTCCGAAAAATTTTAAAACTACATTTCTAATTAGATTTCATGAAAATAAAATTATTTAAACAAAATTTACATTTTTTTATAAAGAAATAAAAAAGTTTCTGCAGTTTTTGTGTGATTTTTAAGAAAAACGTTTTTTTGGTATAATTTTAAAAATAATCGACCGAAAAATTTTAAAACTACATTTCTAATTAGATTTCATGAAAATAAAATTATTTAAACAAAATTTACATTTTTTTATAAAGAAATAAAAAAGTTACAGCAGTTTTTGTTTGATTTTTAAGAAAAACGCATTATTTCTAAAAAATAACGTTTTTTTGATATAATTTTAAAAGTAATCGTCCGAAAAATTTTAAAACTACATTTCTAATTAGATTTCATGAAAATAATATTATTTAAACAAAATTTACATTTTTTTATAAAGAAATAAAAAAGTTACAGCAGTTTTAGTTTGATTTTTAAGAAAAACGTTTTTTTGGTATAATTTTAAAAATAATCGACCGAAAAATTTTAAAACTACATTTCTAATTAGATTTCATGAAAATAAAATTATTTAAACAAAATTTACATTTTTTTATAAAGAAATAAAAAAGTTACAGCAGTTTTAGTTTGATTTTTAAGAAAAACGTTTTTTTGGTATAATTTTAAAAATAATCGACCGAAAAATTTTAAAACTACATTTCTAATTAGATTTCATGAAAATAAAATTATTTAAACAAAATTTACATTTTTTTATAAAGAAATAAAAAAGTTACAGCAGTTTTTGTTTGATTTTTAAGAAAAACGCATTATTTCTAAAAAATAACGTTTTTTTGATATAATTTTAAAAGTAATCGTCCGAAAAATTTTAAAACTACATTTCTAATTAGATTTCATGAAAATAATATTATTTAAACAAAATTTACATTTTTTTATAAAGAAATAAAAAAGTTACAGCAGTTTTAGTTTGATTTTTAAGAAAAACGTTTTTTTGGTATAATTTTAAAAATAATCGACCGAAAAATTTTAAAACTACATTTCTAATTAGATTTCATGAAAATAAAATTATTTAAACAAAATTTACATTTTTTTATAAAGAAATAAAAAAGTTACAGCAGTTTTTGTTTGATTTTTAAGAAAAACGCATTATTTCTAAAAAATAACGTTTTTTTGATATAATTTTAAAAGTAATCGTCCGAAAAATTTTAAAACTACATTTCTAATTAGATTTCATGAAAATAATATTATTTAAACAAAATTTACATTTTTTTATAAAGAAATAAAAAAGTTACAGCAGTTTTAGTTTGATTTTTAAGAAAAACGTTTTTTTGGTATAATTTTAAAAATAATCGACCGAAAAATTTTAAAACTACATTTCTAATTAGATTTCATGAAAATAAAATTATTTAAACAAAATTTACATTTTTTTATAAAGAAATAAAAAAGTTACAGCAGTTTTTGTTTGATTTTTAAGAAAAACGCATTATTTCTAAAAAATAACGTTTTTTTGATATAATTTTAAAAGTAATCGTCCGAAAAATTTTAAAACTACATTTCTAATTAGATTTCATGAAAATAATATTATTTAAACAAAATTTACATTTTTTTATAAAGAAATAAAAAAGTTACAGCAGTTTTAGTTTGATTTTTAAGAAAAACGTTTTTTTGGTATAATTTTAAAAATAATCGACCGAAAAATTTTAAAACTACATTTCTAATTAGATTTCATGAAAATAAAATTATTTAAACAAAATTTACATTTTTTTATAAAGAAATAAAAAAGTTACAGCAGTTTTTGTTTGATTTTTAAGAAAAACGCATTATTTCTAAAAAATAACGTTTTTTTGATATAATTTTAAAAGTAATCGTCCGAAAAATTTTAAAACTACATTTCTAATTAGATTTCATGAAAATAATATTATTTAAACAAAATTTACATTTTTTTATAAAGAAATAAAAAAGTTACAGCAGTTTTAGTTTGATTTTTAAGAAAAACGTTTTTTTGGTATAATTTTAAAAATAATCGACCGAAAAATTTTAAAACTACATTTCTAATTAGATTTCATGAAAATAAAATTATTTAAACAAAATTTACATTTTTTTATAAAGAAATAAAAAAGTTACAGCAGTTTTTGTTTGATTTTTAAGAAAAACGCATTATTTCTAAAAAATAACGTTTTTTTGATATAATTTTAAAAGTAATCGTCCGAAAAATTTTAAAACTACATTTCTAATTAGATTTCATGAAAATAATATTATTTAAACAAAATTTACATTTTTTTATAAAGAAATAAAAAAGTTACAGCAGTTTTAGTTTGATTTTTAAGAAAAACGTTTTTTTGGTATAATTTTAAAAATAATCGACCGAAAAATTTTAAAACTACATTTCTAATTAGATTTCATGAAAATAAAATTATTTAAACAAAATTTACATTTTTTTATAAAGAAATAAAAAAGTTGCAGCAGTTTTTGTTTGATTTTTAAGAAAAACGCATTATTTCTAAAAAATAACGTTTTTTTGATATAATTTTAAAAGTAATCGTCCGAAAAATTTTAAAACTACATTTCTAATTAGATTTCATGAAAATAATATTATTTAAACAAAATTTACATTTTTTTATAAAGAAATAAAAAAGTTACAGCAGTTTTAGTTTGATTTTTAAGAAAAACGTTTTTTTGGTATAATTTTAAAAATAATCGACCGAAAAATTTTAAAACTACATTTCTAATTAGATTTCATGAAAATAAAATTATTTAAACAAAATTTACATTTTTTTATAAAGAAATAAAAAAGTTACAGCAGTTTTTGTTTGATTTTTAAGAAAAACGCATTATTTCTAAAAAATAACGTTTTTTTGATATAATTTTAAAAGTAATCGTTTGAAAAATTTTAAAACTACATTTCTAATTAGATTTCATGAAAATAATATTATTTAAACAAAATTTACATTTTTTTATAAAGAAATAAAAAAGTTACAGCAGTTTTAGTTTGATTTTTAAGAAAAACGTTTTTTTGGTATAATTTTAAAAATAATCGACCGAAAAATTTTAAAACTACATTTCTAATTAGATTTCATGAAAATAAAATTATTTAAACAAAATTTACATTTTTTTATAAAGAAATAAAAAAGTTACAGCAGTTTTTGTTTGATTTTTAAGAAAAACGCATTATTTCTAAAAAATAACGTTTTTTTGATATAATTTTAAAAGTAATCGTCCGAAAAATTTTAAAACTACATTTCTAATTAGATTTCATGAAAATAATATTATTTAAACAAAATTTACATTTTTTTATAAAGAAATAAAAAAGTTACAGCAGTTTTAGTTTGATTTTTAAGAAAAACGTTTTTTTGGTATAATTTTAAAAATAATCGACCGAAAAATTTTAAAACTACATTTCTAATTAGATTTCATGAAAATAAAATTATTTAAACAAAATTTACATTTTTTTATAAAGAAATAAAAAAGTTACAGCAGTTTTTGTTTGATTTTTAAGAAAAACGCATTATTTCTAAAAAATAACGTTTTTTTGATATAATATTAAAAGTAATCGTCCGAAAAATTTTAAAACTACATTTCTAATTAGATTTCATGAAAATAATATTATTTAAACAAAATTTACATTTTTTTATAAAGAAATAAAAAAGTTACAGCAGTTTTAGTTTGATTTTTAAGAAAAACGTTTTTTTGGTATAATTTTAAAAATAATCGACCGAAAAATTTTAAAACTACATTTCTAATTAGATTTCATGAAAATAATATTATTTAAACAAAATTTACATTTTTTTATAAAGAAATAAAAAAGTTACAGCAGTTTTTGTTTGATTTTTAAGAAAAACGCATTATTTCTAAAAAATAACGTTTTTTTGATATAATTTTAAAAGTAATCGTCCGAAAAATTTTAAAACTACATTTCTAATTAGATTTCATAAAATTAATATTATTTAAACAAAATTTACATTTTTTTATAAAGAAATAAAAAAGTTACAGCAGTTTTAGTTTGATTTTTAAGAAAAACGTTTTTTTGGTATAATTTTAAAAATAATCGACCGAAAAATTTTAAAACTACATTTCTAATTAGATTTCATGAAAATAAAATTATTTAAACAAAATTTACATTTTTTTATAAAGAAATAAAAAAGTTACAGCAGTTTTTGTTTGATTTTTAAGAAAAACGCATTATTTCTAAAAAATAAAGTTTTTTTGATATAATTTTAAAAGTAATCGTCCGAAAAATTTTAAAACTACATTTCTAATTAGATTTCATGAAAATAAAATTATTTAAACAAAATTTACATTTTTTTATAAAGAAATAAAAAAGTTTCTGCAGTTTTTGTGTGATTTTTAAGAAAAACGTTTTTTTGGTATAATTTTAAAAATAATCGACCGAAAAATTTTAAAACTACATTTCTAATTAGATTTCATGAAAATAAAATTAATTAAACAAAATTTACATTTTTTTATAAAGAAATAAAAAAGTTACAGCAGTTTTTGTTTGATTTTTAAGAAAAACGCATTATTTCTAAAAAATAAAGTTTTTTTGATGTAATTTTAAAAGTAATCGTCCGAAAAATTTTAAAACTACATTTCTAATTAGATTTCATGAAAATAATATTATTTAAACAAAATTTACATTTTTTTATAAAGAATTAAAAAAGTTACAGCAGTTTTAGTTTGATTTTTAAGAAAAACGTTTTTTTGGTATAATTTTAAAAATAATCGACCGAAAAATTTTAAAACTACATTTCTAATTAGATTTCATGAAAATAAAATTATTTAAACAAAATTTACATTTTTTTATAAAGAAATAAAAAAGTTACAGCAGTTTTTGTTTGATTTTTAAGAAAAACGCATTATTTCTAAAAAATAACGTTTTTTTGATATAATTTTAAAAGTAATCGTCCGAAAAATTTTAAAACTACATTTCTAATTAGATTTCATGAAAATAATATTATTTAAACAAAATTTACATTTTTTTATAAAGAAATAAAAAAGTTACAGCAGTTTTAGTTTGATTTTTAAGAAAAACGTTTTTTTGGTATAATTTTAAAAATAATCGACCGAAAAATTTTAAAACTACATTTCTAATTAGATTTCATGAAAATAAAATTATTTAAACAAAATTTACATTTTTTTATAAAGAAATAAAAAAGTTACAGCAGTTTTTGTTTGATTTTTAAGAAAAACGCATTATTTCTAAAAAATAAAGTTTTTTTGATATAATTTTAAAAGTAATCGTCCGAAAAATTTTAAAACTACATTTCTAATTAGATTTCATGAAAATAAAATTATTTAAACAAAATTTACATTTTTTTATAAAGAAATAAAAAAGTTTCTGCAGTTTTTGTGTGATTTTTAAGAAAAACGTTTTTTTGGTATAATTTTAAAAATAATCGACCGAAAAATTTTAAAACTACATTTCTAATTAGACTTCATGAAAATAAAATTATTTAAACAAAATTTACATTTTTTTATAAAGAAATAAAAAAGTTACAGCAGTTTTTGTTTGATTTTTAAGAAAAACGCATTATTTCTAAAAAATAACGTTTTTTTGATATAATTTTAAAAGTAATCGTCCGAAAAATTTTAAAACTACATTTCTAATTAGATTTCATGAAAATAAAATTATTTAAACAAAATTTACATTTTTTTATAAAGAAATAAAAAAGTTTCTGCAGTTTTTGTGTGATTTTTAAGAAAAACGTTTTTTTGGTATAATTTTAAAAATAATCGACCGAAAAATTTTAAAACTACATTTCTAATTAGATTTCATGAAAATAAAATTATTTAAACAAAATTTACATTTTTTTATAAAGAAATAAAAAAGTTACAGCAGTTTTTGTTTGATTTTTAAGAAAAACGCATTATTTCTAAAAAATAAAGTTTTTTTGATATAATTTTAAAAGTAATCGTCCGAAAAATTTTAAAACTACATTTCTAATTAGATTTCATGAAAATAAAATTATTTAAACAAAATTTACATTTTTTTATAAAGAAATAAAAAAGTTTCTGCAGTTTTTGTGTGATTTTTAAGAAAAACGTTTTTTTGGTATAATTTTAAAAATAATCGACCGAAAAATTTTAAAACTACATTTCTAATTAGATTTCATGAAAATAAAATTATTTAAACAAAATTTACATTTTTTTATAAAGAAATAAAAAAGTTACAGCAGTTTTTGTTTGATTTTTAAGAAAAACGCATTATTTCTAAAAAATAACGTTTTTTTGATATAATTTTAAAAGTAATCGTCCGAAAAATTTTAAAACTACATTTCTAATTAGATTTCATGAAAATAAAATTATTTAAACAAAATTTACATTTTTTTATAAAGAAATAAAAAAGTTTCTGCAGTTTTTGTGTGATTTTTAAGAAAAACGTTTTTTTGGTATAATTTTAAAAATAATCGACCGAAAAATTTTAAAACTACATTTCTAATTAGATTTCATGAAAATAAAATTATTTAAACAAAATTTACAATTTTTTATAAAGAAATAAAAAAGTTACAGCAGTTTTTGTTTGATTTTTAAGAAAAACGTTTTTTTGGTATAATTTTAAAAATAATCGACCGAAAAATTTTAAAACTACATTTCTAATTAGATTTCATGAAAATAAAATTATTTAAACAAAATTTACATTTTTTTATAAAGAAATAAAAAAGTTGCAGCAGTTTTTGTTTGATTTTTAAGAAAAACGCATTATTTCTAAAAAATAACGTTTTTTTGATATAATTTTAAAAGTAATCGTCCGAAAAATTTTAAAACTACATTTCTAATTAGATTTCATGAAAATAAAATTATTTAAACAAAATTTACATTTTTTTATAAAGAAATAAAAAAGTTTCTGCAGTTTTTGTGTGATTTTTAAGAAAAAACGTTTTTTTGGTATAATTTTAAAAATAATCGACCGAAAAATTTTAAAACTACATTTCTAATTAGATTTCATGAAAATAAAATTATTTAAACAAAATTTACAATTTTTTATAAAGAAATAAAAAAGTTACAGCAGTTTTTGTTTGATTTTTAAGAAAAACGTTTTTTTGGTATAATTTTAAAAATAATCGACCGAAAAATTTAAAACTACATTTCTAATTAGATTTCATGAAAATAAAATTATTTAAACAAAATTTACAATTTTTTATAAAGAAATAAAAAAGTTACAGCAGTTTTTGTTTGATTTTTAAGAAAAACGTTTTTTTGGTATAATTTTAAAAATAATCGACCGAAAATTTTAAAACTACATTTCTAATTAGATTTCATGAAATAATATTATTTAAACAAAATTTACATTTTTTTATAAAGAAATAAAAAAGTTACAGCAGTTTTAGTTTGATTTTTAAGAAAAACGTTTTTTGGTATAATTTAAAAATAATCGACCGAAAAATTTTAAAACTACATTTCTAATTAGATTTCATGAAAATAAAATTATTTAAACAAAATTTACATTTTTTTATAAAGAAATAAAAAAGTTACAGCAGTTTTTGTTTGATTTTTAAGAAAAACGCATTATTTCTAAAAAATAACGTTTTTTTGATATAATTTTAAAAGTAATCGTCCGAAAAATTTTAAAACTACATTTCTAATTAGATTTCATGAAAATAATATTATTTAAACAAAATTTACATTTTTTTATAAAGAAAATAAAAAGTTACAGCAGTTTTAGTTTGATTTTAAGAAAACGTTTTTTTGGTATAATTTTAAAAATAATCGACCGAAAAATTTTAAAACTACATTTCTAATTAGATTTCATGAAAATAAAATTATTTAAACAAAATTTACATTTTTTTATAAAGAAATAAAAAGTTACAGCAGTTTTTGTTGATTTTTAAGAAAAACGCATTATTTCTAAAAAATAACGTTTTTTTGATATAATTTTAAAAGTAATCGTCCGAAAAATTTTAAAACTACATTTCTAATTAGATTTCATGAAAATAATATTATTTAAACAAATTTACATTTTTTTATAAAGAAATAAAAAAGTTACAGCAGTTTTAGTTTGATTTTAAGAAAAACGTTTTTTTTGGTATAATTTTAAAAATAATCGACCGAAAAATTTTAAAACTACATTTCTAATTAGATTTCATGAAAATAAAATTATTTAAACAAAATTTACATTTTTTATAAAGAAATAAAAAAGTTACAGCAGTTTTTGTTTGATTTTTAAGAAAAACGCATTATTTCTAAAAAATAACGTTTTTTTGATATAATATTAAAAGTAATCGTCCGAAAATTTTAAAACTACATTTCTAATTAGATTTCATGAAAATAATATTATTTAAACAAAATTTACATTTTTTTATAAAGAAATAAAAAAGTTACAGCAGTTTTAGTTTGATTTTTAAGAAAAACGTTTTTTTGGTATAATTTTAAAAATAATCGACCGAAAATTTTAAACTACATTTCTAATTAGATTTCATGAAAATAAAATTATTTAAACAAAATTTACATTTTTTTATAAAGAAATAAAAAAGTTACAGCAGTTTTTGTTTGATTTTTAAGAAAAACGCATTATTTCTAAAAAATAACGTTTTTTTGATATAATTTTAAAAGTAATCGTCCGAAAAATTTTAAAACTACATTTCTAATTAGATTTCATAAAAATAATATTATTTAAACAAAATTTACATTTTTTTATAAAGAAATAAAAAAGTTACAGCAGTTTTAGTTTGATTTTTAAGAAAAACGTTTTTTTGGTATAATTTTAAAAATAATCGACCGAAAAATTTTAAAACTACATTTCTAATTAGATTTCATGAAAATAAAATTATTTAAACAAAATTTACATTTTTTTATAAAGAAATAAAAAAGTTACAGCAGTTTTTGTTTGATTTTAAGAAAAACGCATTATTTCTAAAAAATAACGTTTTTTTGATATAATTTTAAAAGTAATCGTCCGAAAAATTTTAAAACTACATTTCTAATTAGATTTCATGAAAATAAAATTATTTAAACAAAATTTACATTTTTTTATAAAGAAATAAAAAAGTTACAGCAGTTTTTGTTTGATTTTTAAGAAAAACGCATTATTTCTAAAAAATAACGTTTTTTTGATATAATTTTAAAAGTAATCGTCCGAAAAATTTTAAAACTACATTTCTAATTAGATTTCATGAAAATAAAATTATTTAAACAAAATTTACATTTTTTTATAAAGAAATAAAAAAGTTTCTGCAGTTTTTGTGTGATTTTTAAGAAAAACGTTTTTTTGGTATAATTTTAAAAATAATCGACCGAAAAATTTTAAAACTACATTTCTAATTAGATTTCATGAAAATAAAATTATTTAAACAAAATTTACATTTTTTTATCAAGAAATAAAAAAGTTACAGCAGTTTTTGTTTGATTTTTAAGAAAAACGCATTATTTCTAAAAAATAACGTTTTTTTGATATAATTTTAAAAGTAATCGTCCGAAAAATTTTAAAACTACATTTCTAATTAGATTTCATGAAAATAAAATTATTTAAACAAAATT